>DWQX01004034.1:0-16012 GCA_018245475.1 Pharmacophagus antenor
TAGAGCACTAATTTTTGGAGTTTTATTCAATATTGTAATTTTTTCAAGGTGGTCTCAAACTTTTGGCCGGCAGTGTACACTGAACGTAACTAGTAAATCTTCCCTACAGTTTAGTTAGTCAAGTAGTGCTTGTTTCTCAGCAAACCGGGAAATCTAATTTTTTAATTGCGATTTAACGAATTGTAATAACAGAACTGCACACCTAAATGAATGTACGAGCTTTTGTATTAAATTGAAAAATGCCTTTAGACCCGCTACGTAAGGACTCGGGGTATCCATAACGACTACACAGATATGCTTTGAAACGTATGTACTATGTTTAACATTTATTTATATATCAATATACACTTACAATTCGATTATTTATTTTTTTATTTTCAAGCGTAATAGAATTACATTATTCTACTTATGTTGATAATAAAAACATATTTACAAGAATAAAAAATGTTACTTAGTATAAAGGTACAATTACGATTTCACTAAATCAAACTAAATAAAAAGCTGAACTTATATTTTTTTAACACTAATTTGAGATACAACAATTAAAAAATATGATCATTGTTTAGATATAAATCTGACAAGTAACAACTCACAGCATCGTATTTCATTATATCAGCATAGTATTAATATTACAGAATCTCTGAAGATTTTTTGAAGTTCCATTTATTAAAGATTTTAAGAGGAAAAAGTTTAAAACGCTTAATTGTTTTAAATCTATTATTTGGATTTATTGCATACCATTTAAACAAACGCAGTTATGAAGCATGATTGCCATTTTAGAATAGATAAAACATATGGAATGTCACCTTTTAGAGGCTTAGCTGTTTCATTATGAGTACATTGTAATAATAAAAAAAAAACAATAAAACTATGACAATTTTTTAATATACGTATTACTTTACGTTGAGTCCGTGTAACGAAAAATTTATGGAATCTTTTAAATAAATGAAATTTCATTAGGATTTTTGCAGTTTGCAGATACGCCAAAGCAAATCGTGAATGTACAAAATATTTTCAAAAATATGTCTTGTGTAAAAATGCTAACAATTTTTTGAAATACAATTTTTTTTATAACCATTATAAACGACGTAGAAATCTTTTGCTCTAATAATCTGCATGTTTTGCTACAATGTATGAATTTTTTATATATGTAGTATGCGTTCGTTTTCTTTAGAAATTTACGAATTGTTTGAATTACTTTTTGTAGCACATTGGCGAAAATCAATATATTTTATTTAGTGTGAATTTTAACATATCATGTAACTGGTTGCAGATAGTCGAAAGTAATTATATGGTATTAAATTGATTCCAAATACTCCAACGCTTTTTCTGCTATGCAAGCTTTATAAAACGTTCTTATTTTCCGAATCCTTTCAGCCTTCATTTTAAATTGCGAAGAAGTATGCATCACATGCATACAAAAGCTTGTTTTTTTTGCTTATTTCAAAAAAGAAAGGTAAAATGAAAATGGGTGGAAGCTTGGCTACTTCAGGGTTCACAGGTAAATAGTATTTAAAAAGACAACTGCAATTATAGTCGAGGACCAGTGGAGCCATTATAAGTCAGCAACTCGGTAAATATCAGGGCCTCAAGGTCCAGTTTATTTTATTAACAAAAGTAACGAAACGCTAAAATGTTTACCATCAAAGCATATCAAAACACCTTAAAAATTAAAAGTAATCTATAAATATCGCGCTACCGCTTAAAATCGTGTTAGCGCGCATTGCCGAGTAAAAAAATAATTATTGGGAAAATCAATTATTGGTAAATCAATTTATTGATAAAAGAAAACACTACACATATTTTTAACTTTTTAATAGGGATAACTTATATAATGTGCAAGGGATAGTCCCAAGGTTTCTTCTCTAGTGACAAAAGGATCAAACCATTCATAAATGGAGAACCACATTTCATCACCTCCTCAATAAATACAGTCAACAGTAAGCATAATTCTTAAACAATTTTATTCTGTAAATGATATTTAGTCATTTTACAACTCTGGATATTAATGACAAAGTTTCAAAACTAAAAAGTATGTCAAAGGGCTCCAAACATGGGCCTTCGTGGCGAGCGGCCAGTTCGAGCGCACCGCGGAGCCGAGCCACTACCGGCTCCGCAGCGCACCGGGGGGCGCACGCACGCAATAATCCTATAGGACACTAAAACACCGTCCCCGCGCGTCACTACTCCACGCGATCCGAACCTTGCACCACTGCATCCAGTGAAGAGGACCGATATGCACTATGTACAGGACATTCCAATATGTATCAACTCCACATGGTGCTATCGACCAATCAAACCGCATGGAATCACTACGATTGTAAAGAACATCGCTCTAGATTCACATTGACAATTCGTTACGGCCCGATGATGTATCACTTCATTTGCGATTCACTATTTATATACAGATCCCGTCATTGCGGCGGGCACACAATTCGCGACGTCAAGTCGGTGCGGGGCTGAGAGGCAGCGGGGCGGGAGGGGGGGGGCGTCAGTCCGTTTTCTCGGCGCCGCCGTCAGTCACTCGCGGCGCTATCGTTCAGTATGTACAATGCACATGGTACAGGGCACGATTCACTGCGCCGCCGGGTGGCGGGGGCGGCGGCGGCGCGGCTAGGACGACGAGCCGGCGCCGAAGAGGCCGGCGTTGAAAGCAGGCGCCGCGGCCGCCGCCGCCGCGGGGGCGCCAGCGCCGCGCGGCTTCGGCATCGGTGGCTGCAGGTACTCATGCCGCGCGAGCCCGAACACATCGATGCGTTCCTCCTTGCGGTATGCGAGACACGCGCGTATAAAACTCTGCAAATTGACAATATTATTTTTTAAAACAAAATAACTAGTAACAAAATGCATATAAACACTTGTGATAACAGATAACATTACATATTACAACCGAACCCATAAAATATACAGCTATATTATTTTTGGATCAAAGGCCCAAACAAGAAGACTTCTCTTATACATTGTTTGTATAAATTTGTTCATCATTTAAATAGAAATATAATTGAATAGTACCTAGAATCTTCTATTTTAAATTATTATATGGTAATTATTATATATTTCATCAAAAAATAATTATTTTAATGCAATTTCACCAAAACTAAACAAAAAGGATTTAAATATTACCTTAGCCTCATTACTGACTGTGGGTTTATTGGCAAACTGAACCTCAGTAGCCTTTAAAATAGTGTTTTCTTCTAGAATCGTTGCTTGACTCTGATTGTGGCCGAATGGCTTCTTGCCATACAGACACTGATAAAAGATTACACCAACACTCCATACATCCACCTTACTACTGATCTTTGGTGGGTTCTTGCCTACTACGAAACACTCTGGTGGCAAATACCTAAAAAAGAAATTGACTTTAGTAGTTGAAACTAAGCGTCAACAATTATTAACTGATGTATTATAATAACCAATTACCAATAAGTGCCGGCTCCTTGGCTGGTGAGATCCATACCATGATCTGGATTATAATTTTCTTCATCCATGACTTTCGAGAGACCAAAATCAGTAATCTTTATCTCACCACAAACATTTCCTTCAGTCAGCAATATGTTTCCTGGTTTTAGATCATAGTGAATCACAGGTGGCTTTATCTCATTTAAATACTTAAGTGCAGATACTACTTGCATCACAATAGAACGAGCCTCCCGTTCTGGAATAGTCTTATGCTAAAAAAAAATATTGCTTTCAGAGATACATTAAGAAACATACTGCAATTGTTTAACAATAAACCAAGCGTTACTCACCTGTTTAAGGTAAAAATCGAGATCATGACCATTGCAATATTCAAGAACTGTGCAAAAAGAATTTCCATCAATTTCAAACACATCATATAATTTAACAATTCGTGGATGATCTAAAGCTTTGTGAATATTATATTCCCGTAATGCATGTCTGTAACAAAAAAAAGGCTTATGTAAATAAGAAGATGATTAAAAAAAACATTTAGAAACAATATTATTACTTTTATAATTAACATAATAAAAGGTTGTCGTCTTATTGAATATCTCATTTGCTGACAACCACTAGGTAATTTCTTAAAAATAATATTTAGATTCGACGTTTTAATTTTTTAACGGCAGTCAGTTAACACGTTCCGTGCCAGAGAGTTTTTAGAAGATTTTTCCCTTGCTTACACTTGTTATAATGATAAATGGAGACAATTTTTTAATAATTTATTCAGTTATTAATAATTTGACCTATTTTTGATGTGGATTAAAGTTGTATGTAATTTTTTACTATTAAAGTAATTATTTAAGAAAACATATGGTCAAAACTTTTTCAAAAGATACTTCAGCATGTGTCATATACGCCCTCCTACTTGGCATGGAATATGTTAAATAAACATCTATTTCTTTAGTTAATCATGAGTTAAAAAAAGATTATAAAGTAAAAGATTATCAAGAGAAACAACTCTGAGAGTGGAGCTCATATACAGACTCACTTGATATAGTTGGCCTTCTTGTCCTCCTTCCAGTCTTTGTTAAGCTGGTGAACCTTGCAAGCTGTATAACGTTGTTCTCTTAGGTCAAATGCTTTATGCACTTCGCTAAACCCACCCTTGCCAAGGAGCATCAGCAGCAGGTACCTGAAACAATAAAAAATGGATTAAACCTCGTCATAACTAAATTTATTTTTACAAATGTGAAATTTCGAATAGTGACTAAAAAAAGGATAAAAATAAAAATATTTAAAAAAAGGCTTTCTCACTTCCTCTCAAAAGTGAATACATTCTCATACAGTTTAATTTCATAACAATGTTATTTAGACAATTATGGTTTACCTTTCTGACAGAACAGGATGTTGGGAGAATCTGCTCTGATCTTCATTATGTATCCGTTTTAATTCTCTTATATGAAGATTTCTTTCTCTTTCTAACTTCTCCATCTCAAGTTGCAAATCAGCATCTTCCTTTTTAAGTGCACTCTGTCTTAGCTGTAAAAATACTATTAATAAATATTTTTTTCTTGGTATTGATTTAAAACACCCTAAAAATTAGAGCAAAATATACATGGTAATATTTGACTGTTTAACCTAGTGCAACTCTCAAACATTAGGCATTTTAAAAAAACTTAATTGTTAAAGAATGATCACAAGTATTACCAGCACTATCAAAATTTATTGTCTACTAAACATGCACTTAATGCCTTAATACATTGTGTGAAAACAGCCACTATATTTACATTACTGAACCTCCAACTGTTATATATTTTAAGCTAACATATCTTATACCTCAGTTTAGTAAAACTATTTATGATTCATTTTCGAAATGTTTAGGTAGGTTCAACATATTGAAATGTTGACAAAATATAGAAAAGAAAAAGAAAATCACTAACTTTCAAAATCTCATCTGCCTCGTAATACTCCTGCCAAGTCATACTGGGCAATGGATCAGGTTTAAGGAAAGTAGGCGCATCCGTTCCGTTATGGAGCGGCTGAGGCTGCGGCGTTGTAGGAGCCGACACACTGGAAGTGCGTTTACCTCGCCCTCCACCACCTTCATTATTTGACGGTCGCTTCTTTAAAAGTAGTTTTTTCTGACGATCAATTTCCTCCTTCTCTGCTGTTATTTCCTCTTGCCTTCTAATTATGAAAAAGAAATATGGTAATACTAATTAGTGATTAAATTAGTGAGTTTATAATTTAAACTATTCACTTGTTACTGCCTGATATATTGTAATACATATACTCTAAGGGTTTAGAATTACCAATCTATGGTACAATCTTGTTTATATTTTTTAAATATTAATTTTTCATTAAAATACCATGTTTTCTCAAAATTAATTTTAAAAAGCTGCTCTTAAATAAACACGACTATAATTTAATGTGTCCATATTCTTAAAAACCACCTTGTGAGTTCTTGAAATGCATAACCATCTGTCCAATTTTCTTGGAAAGTAGCCCCAACCCGTTGTGTTACAAACTGACCAAGCCTCAATCTATTCTGCATACACCTTTGACGAGCTTCTTTCTTTTCAATAGTACTCTTTTCATTTAACAATTTCTTAACCACTTCTATACATTTATTAATGTGTGATTTATGTTGCTCTATCACCTATAAAAAAAATATTTGGATAAAAAATTATTCTCTATTGAATGGGTAACAGTTTCTGATTTTGACAATTTACAAAAAAAAAAACAGTTTAGGAAGGTCTTGATTACATGTAGTAAAATAATGGAATACTGTTCCCATCTCTGAGCAGCTGCACCTCAGTATCAACTTCTTCTATTAGACTGTATCTAACAAGAGAGTGCAACTCTAATCTTCAATAACCAGGTTTTCTCCAAACGTCTTGACACTAGCCTTGTGATGGGATGTTGCATTTTATATGAAATTTACCATAGGGACTGTTGTAAAGAATCGTTAGAATTAACTCCAGCTACTGTATTATTGCAATCTTTTACTGTACATTTTAAATGCAACTCTTTACCACACATAACTAGCCTTTGGAATCAGTTGTCGCCGGTGGTTATGCCGGTCTTGCCTACTTCACCAATAAAAAAAAAATATTTTCACGCACCTTACTCTGTGCTTGAACTTGATGTTTCAGCTCCTCACTACTCCTTGTTAATTCTTCTATTCTATTATTTCTTAGCTCTAAGTCAGAAGATGCCTGAGTTTCTAACTCCTGTATCCTCTGACATGTCAGTTCTGTTTGAATCTGTCAATGACAATATTACAAGCATTTATTATTAAATAATAGACAATTATATTCAAATGAAATATTAAAATCTTGTGTAGTTCTTCTTGACTTTTCCTAAGTTTTTTTTTCTTATAAACCATTTACAGTTTTAGTGTTTTAGGTAGACACCCTGGTGCTAGATTTCTATTATAATCCTATATCTGTTTAAAAAGTTCATGACAAAGTACATACCCTAAATTTGTAGAATTAAAAATAAAAATATATCATCGTCTTGCATTCCAGTAATTAAAATAATGTGATTATGTATTTAATATGATCAAAAACAAGAACAATCAACTCTACAATGCAAATCAACAATTTAAAAAAATGTCATCCTTTTTACAAAACTTGATAGAATTGATAGCAATATTTTGCTATAAACTAGTAAATCTCGTTTATTCATCCCAATGTGGACCCACATCTGGTCTACCAAGACAATACTTGAAGAACCAGATGTTTTAGGCGAACACTCTTCACCATCTACATGCTCATTGTCACTTAACATTGGGTGAAATCTAAGGCCAAATGTTAGCCCATAAGCAACAAGGAAAATACAGTAAGGAAATACCTGTTTAACAGAAGTATGTGGCCTTTGTTGTGAGGTGGAACGTAAAAAGTCAGCTCCCGAAGGCAGTATTGATGAAGGCGATGGTGGGTACTGTATAAAATTGTAATTAAATATCAAAACAGGGACATGAATAAGCCTGCAATCGATAAAAATATGCAAGGTGTATAATGTTAAAAAATTTACTCAAGTATGACCCAAAGATAAGAATTCCTATTAAGTATAAATGAAATGTATGATAACTGAGCTTATAGCTCAAACATTAAGCAGTATCTACAAGTTTTAATTATTATTTTTCTCAAGTATTAATATTATTGTATATTGTATATAATTACCATAGGATAATTAGCTCCTTGTGGTGATGGAGATTTTGCTCCAGTAAGTCTAACGGGGCTAGATGAAGGATGTTTGGAGAAATATTCTCTAATGTTTTTATCAGACGAATTATGTCTTTGCTTTCCGCCTCCTCCTCCACCTCCACCCACACCTTCTTCACCTAGAAATATTTAATATTAGCATTTATTTTATAAATCTTCTTAATAGGTTATATAAAGTATATTTATACATCTCCAACTTTGAACAGTAAATTCAATGAAAGATTTTACCTTTTCGCTTCCTTTTTCTTTCAGGCACAGCAATGGTGGGTGTCGCACCACTTGGTGGCACAAGAGCATTACCAGGACCTACTGTTGAGCCTCGCATGGCAGCAGATTTCTCAGGAGTTAAAGCATCGATTTCTTTGTCACTATGTGAAGACCCTGTAATAATTCATGTTTCTCTAAATATAAATTATTACTAGAACAAGATTTTCGTCATCAACAATAAATTCATTACAATAAATCTACATTCATAAATTTGTGTTGTGTAATAATCACAAATGTTTACTAACCGCTTATTTATATTGAGACAATAAGTTTTACTAGAACTATTTATTTTAATTATTAGTAGACTATACGACAATTTCATGAATTCATAACACCGATAAAAATAGTTAGGATACTCTAACTAGGCATTACGATAGAAAAACTCACTTTTTGGAAAAAAGCTGTGTTGTAGTCCGACGATGTTTACGTTAAATCCGTTTTCATAATCTTGCATTGTTGCAATCGATTATCCCATATAAAAGAAGTAAAAAAGGCACATTCACAGTTCCTATCCGGCATTATACACTGCAAGGCAACGTCACAATCCTTCTCTTACAGTTTTCCACTAAAGCTTGATCTTCCAAGTTTAATTAGGGTTAGTCTCAGAGGAGCGATCGCGTGTTTTAAACACTAAAAGTCACTATACACATCACATATGTTTTAATCCACTTTTATCACCAATTCACAATTTACCTGTGCTCATATTGGAGTCCTGATTATGTAGTGGCTGCCCCGTGTTGACAGTAGTTTGTGGTGCCATCTGAATTTGTGACCCAGCTGACATCTGTAAAGAAAGATGGCGTCTTTACATATGACTCGCCCTGGTTAACTCGTTTCCCACACGTTTATTTTCACTTTATAATGATTATTATCTATACTAACATATTATTTACTAAATATTATATACGTTTGAAACATCATTATTTAATTTTCACTTCAATCGTTGAAATAACCTAACTAGTTTGACAAGTTGTAAACGCCAGTCGCGACTCGCAACAATCGGATACGCATCCGCGGGGAGAAGTAGTAGCGGGGGGTGCGGAGAATGGAGATCGTCACGAAGTTTGCTCCGAATGTAATAATAATAACGACGGGCGAGGCGCCATTTCACAAGGATACAAGGCCGAAACCATTGTTAATCCAGTAAAATAATAGTTATAAATACCTATAAACTTTACCATTCACTAGAGAAAATTATTTAAGTACTAACAAGATGTTTTAACACAAACCTGTCTATTAATTTGCGGCAGGTCAACAGCCTACAATTATTATAACAATAACAAATCAAATAGTCGACTTTTGATTATAATAAAGTTGTACAATATTTCACTACATGTGTACATTTATGAATAAGCAAATTTATTTTGATTCGCTAATCATTTAGTTCACCAGTGTACATCCATAGCTTTGTACGAAATCGACTTGACCGATTATTCCCGCAACGAGGCACGGTGGCAACGGCGGGTGGCGGGCGGAGTGCCACCGACCTGCGGCGAACGAGTACGTGATATCGGCGCTCGTGCCCCACAACAAACTGCTTACTGGACGTGTTACGTAGGCGTCTGTGCCTGCGATGTATACAACATAAACACAGATATATGTATATACACGTACATAAGGTAACGTAAGCACGCACCAAAATATAAGTATACACCAAGCTCTGAACGCACTGAGCGCGATAAGTTTATGTACATAAGCAATGATGAAATTTTTAAACGATTTGATGTTAATTTCGGATATAGTAAGATAGTGAAAGACACAAAACCTTAAAAGCAGCAAAAAATATAATTATTTATTTCGGATTATATAGCTTTTTTTTTGTTCCAACCAAAATATAGAAATAAAGAATTATTTAAAATTTACTAAATGTAAATGAAGATAAAAAAATATTAGAGGAGAGTACATTGCAAGATTTTTTTAAGTTCTCTCTAAACAAAACAGAAATGGTATTTTCAATGACTTTTTGTGCAATGATATAAAATCTTACACATGTTCTGTGTTAAAATACAACTACGATAATTTTAAATTTTATTATTAAAGCAAATAAAGAAAAATAATTTTTGTGTGTAAACTATATTTACTATTACTATATTATTTCTGAACTTAATTTTTACGTAGTATCGGCAGTGACCACTCGAAAGTATTATCACCCTGAAGCGATCGATTCCGTACTATCGTATTTGGAGTTAGCAACAGATCATACAAAGGTACATGCGTTCAATCCGGTAGCAAAAAGAAGCCATTATTAGCCATCAGTGAGTTAAAAAATACTGTGAGACACGTATCAATGAGGCATATTAGTATTATCGTTGTAGCGTCGCTGCTCTGTACTCCCTTCGGAGCCTCTTGCCCCCACCGCTCCTGTGTATACCGAACACCACTTCACCGTAAATTGTAGCAACAAAACCCATACAAATACGCATTTAAGCTGAATCAATTTAAAGATAATACAAATAGGAACGTGGTGTGACGGCCACAAAAGTATAAATTTTTATTCACTACTATAATAACTCTGACAAGACTTACTGACGTAACTTTTCAGATAACAGATTTTAAAATTATTATTAAAAACAATCTACACACACGAGTAAGTATCGTTTAATTGAGAAAATTCGTAAATGCTAAGCAACGAAAAATATTTAATTGTATTCTATGTAAATTGAGCGATGATTTGCCTGCGCAGTGCTTATTGTTGTACCTATTTTTAGCGCACCTAGCATCAAGCGAATGGAAAGTTAGCGAGCTGGCAACATAATATTTACGTTACATACATACATAATGCGTATCTACATTTTTACAAGTAAAGGTTAATTGGTTTTTAATATCAACGTTTAAACAAGATATGAAGAATGGACCTTTTCTTTTTTTTTTTTTAGCAAGAATGTATTATTCAAAGTAAACTAAAATAATTTGAGAATTGTTAGATAATATGTTCTTATACAAATTCAAATCTCTGAATCAAATTAAATTTTAAGTAACTTTCCATTTGTACTTTCAATTTGATGTCATTGTGTAGAATCTAGTTCATACTATATATATACCATTTTGCCTTAAAGCATCTGCAAACGATCGTTTCTAATACATAAGATATTTATTTTAAAACTTACTGAAATTTGGCCTTACACAAACACGTAAATAATAAAATATTTTAAAAAAGTTTTGACGTTTGTATGTTATGAAAACCATTATTCAAGTACTTGTGAAAATCTAAACGTAGAAACAAAGTTAGCTTAATGTTCAGATTTATGAACCAGATAGAAAAAAAATTAAATAATAATGAACAAAAAATATGATCTGAAGAGCAAATGAAAAATCTGCACAAAGTAACTTTATAGAAATTCTAAAACACTAAACATTGTACTGAAACACCGGTAACATTTAAGTTCACGTATTGCAATTAAAAATATTTAAAACGTTAATTATTTCAGATACCGTGGGTTAATATATCTTATTCAAGGTCATATCGAAACAGCGATACATATGTACTACGCCTGGGTCAAAAGGGGCGTGTGCATTATTGCGCCGCAGGAAACTGCGTCTCTAGGTGGAAGACAATCAATACTCAGTCACATCTCCGTCCCGCGTTCATTGTGAAAGCGCAGTACCGCGGAGCCCAAAATCCCCTCTTCCGGTGCGACGTATAGCCGCGTGCTGTTTAACCCAATTTCCTAGTGCGAGGGGTATACAGGGTGAAGTGGGCGGGGTTCGGCGCAACTTTAGCCGCAAGTGTGCAACATCAACGAAGCGTTACGAGATTTGAACCGGAGCTTGCAATATTGATTATTTCTAGTTCCGACTCGTCTCGCTGCTTAAAATGCGTTGTACCGTTCTTCGCTGTATGCAACCAATACAATCCAATATGAATGCATCGCTTATCAACGTTTGTGGCGCTTTTCTTAATGTAAATAAGTTAAACTTAAATAGTAATTAAATGTTCAAAATATTTTAAAGATTTTAAGTTATTGAAACAAATAGGAAGCAGTGAAATACTATTATTTCACTAGAGTATTACACTAAGAACTATTTCTTGACATAAACATTAAAAGCCCTACAATACAGCACCGGCTATAAATAATCGCATTAGTTTGTTAACTTAATCTTTGCATCAAACATGTATTGCGTAAGAATAAAAACATACTAATTGTTAACAAAAGAAATTTTTAAATGTAAAAAAATATATATTACAGTTTATATTAAAAATTATATAAACCATAATTCTAAGATTCCATCGGATTAGTGAGACTAACGTTAATAATTTAATAATAGCGTGTTAAGCTAATGATGGTAACAATGGTATGATCGTGAAAATTTTAGGTACCCTCCCTGCCTTTTACAATATGAGTTTTTTTATAACTAACGCAGTTATAAGTATTTTAATCTACCAATAGCTTTAGGCTTAGTAAGTAAAAAAGAGCACAACACTCTTTTACCGAGTTAGATTAGTTATATAACCTTTCATTTCATAAAAAAATAAGAATGATGTAATTAAATTAAAAGTAAGTAAAATATAAAACTGAAAAATATTGCACCTACATAGTAAAAATTCTAGAGTAATATTATCGAATTGTGTAAACATACTATTTTTACACATACAAAAAATTCTAATAAGCAAATTAAATGCAAATTAGTAGGAAACTACAGAGAAGAAATCCTAAAAATTAAGGGCGCCTGAAGCTAAATATGTAAGGATTTTCTATCGTGGTTTATTAATACACACATGAATTGTTCTAATCGGTCTCTTCTAGTTGGTTGTTGAAGTTGAGACTAAATAATTTATACTAATTATAAAAACAAGTATACCACCTAATATCTATACCATGATCAGATTCGACGTGGAATGTTTAATATAAAAATATAATGTATCAATCATGAAAATAGTGTCAAAACAAACAAAAATGGTTATTAAATGATATATTAATTTGCACATCTCACTATCATTTTTATACACTGTTTTGTCCGAGATATACTGGTCGTCAATACAATAGAAATCAAAAATCTTCGCAATTTAACATTTGCACTGAAAAGGTGACAACTTCCTTAGTGTGTTTACGAAAATTCTATATCGAATGTGGACGAGGTAGTGGCGTGCCTCCAGGGCAAGCCCGAGAACTTATTTACGCATATACTAAAAAAATATTAACACATCATTAATTTGTTATTTTTTTTATCGTTATGGTCGTGTTTAGACTTGACAGCAATAATTATTTGTTAATTCTAGTGCACTGTATTAAGTAAATGGTGTATGCCGTACTTTCGGACATGTATGGAAGATCCGCCGCCGAGCACAGCTTCAAGTGTAAGGGGAGTCTCGCGTGAACATATGATCCCGGAGTGGACCACACCGTGTCCCACTTGGTCACATGCTGTCCCGTATATGAGAGGGAACGCTTGGATTGCGAAATGGTTATAGATAAAAAGATAAGAATAGAGAGTATTGCATCGCTCATGGGAGACGACAGTAGTCGAGATACATTTTTACGGTTTTGTAAGGTAGTAATAAGTAGAACAATAGAGAAAAATAAAACAAAGGATTGGAAAGGAAATAAGGTGAAATAGACCAAATTGTAAAGTCCAAAGAAAAAATGTGATATTAAATTTAAATAGCAGAGTACGTTAAACAAATAGTGATAAGAAATATTGTAAGAAATAAATAAAAGTAACGATTTCCTTATTTAAGAGCGATGCATGAAACAAGGAAATGGTATGTGGTATAAAAGATAATGAAAATGTATGAAAGAGAGAAATGAGAAATAAAAAAGACTTATGAATGCAAGACTAGGTCCAGTATAAAAATAACAGGGGGAATAATATTAAAAAACAAACCAACAGCAGTTACATATCATTCGAGTTCATTAATTAACGCTTCATATAGAACAAAAACGGAGTCATTTGATACGACTATTTGTAACTGAATGACAGGATAACGGTTCCATATCCAGACAATATTAGTAGAAATTTTATACAAACGATATTAAATTAAAGTAAATGAGATTAGAAGTGAGAAAGAAACGAAAGGAAGAGAAGAAAATGATCAAGTAAATGATTCGGATGCATCCCATCAACAACTCATTCCACAACCACTTCATTGCTGCTAAATTAATTTAATGCTTAACTTATTATTTTCCTGACAATATTGAAAAATATTTATTTTTTCTAATTATTTTTGAACTAAAATATTTTAAATATATTGACGAAAAAAGTTTTCTTTTAATATTTTTTAATGATAAAAGTTAATCATTTAATTTTTAGTATACATATACCACAGCTATACATGTACACGAATATTTTTTTTATCAGGTAACCCTTGAACCTAATTGATGTGAAGTTAATTGACATTGAAGCCGTAGATGGTAAATATGACTATGGGACGTTTTTTCCGTCATAAATGTGAAAGCAATTTTGTTATGGCGGCAGATTGACTTTGAGGATGGTAGCAAATAAGTGGGGTCAAGAAACCCTACCCATCATCCTGACTTCACTACTCGTGTGGCCCGGCAATCCAACCCGAAACCTCCATGTTACAAGGCAAGCAGTTAACTATTACGCCATAGAAACAATCAATCGAGATAAAATAAGATTATCTACGTCAGTAATAACAATAATAAATATTTTCTACGCAACTGATATTCAGTTCCAAACTGTACTTTTGCAGTCTTCATATTAATGTTAAATTCGTTTATTCTTAATTATATTTTTGTGTTATAAATTGATCTCTAATATTCAAAAAAATGTAAAGAATTGTTTCGCCATCATATTTGCTTTAAAGCTAAAGAAAATATTGTACAGAACGTTTTTTACGTACGTTTTGACACGTATTTCCCCATATGGCATTAAAAACAACGATTAGAGCAATTGCAGTTAACTAATTGTACAGATTTCTAATTTAAACCACAAACTAGATAAAACAACTAATTCACAAAATACATACAGAAATAAATTCAATAAATAATATTAAAAATGCTTTGTCTCTACCTACTAACTAATGATACTACGTAGCACGCTTCGGGGGACATTAAATAAACTTTTTGATTAAATAAGTCAATAACAAAAAAACAATGAATAACAACACGTAATCTCAAAACCAAATACAATTCAAAAAATCAATTTCTAATTCTCTCTTATAAAATACAAAATTAAATATGATTAGTGTATTAATATTAGAAAATACTGTATTAACAAAATGTCATCCATTACAAGTTTTAAAGCTAACACTTGACCTCTACTTCACCTAATATTAAGTGAAAATGAGGTCGTAGATGGCGAACCACCATGTTCACCCAGAATACTTTTGGCTCTCACTTGCATGACTACCAGGACATAATTCTGTTATGCAGATTAACAATGAAGGAGTGATAAATAAACAAGCAGGTGGTTCAAAAAACAATACAGGCGGGTTTAGAAAACCCTAGCACCATCAAGACTCTACTCCTGTGGCCAGGGAATTAAACCTGCGGACTCCACGTTACAAAACATGCTGTACACCACTACGTCAAGGAGACTGTCCAAAAAAAACTTGAGTAGAAGAACAAAAAGTATTTTGTTAGGGATTGAAAATTTGAACAAGATATATGTATAAATAATGTAAGAGAGTGTAAATCGAAACTGAAAAAACGCGAGTATTTTTTGACAGAAAAATATGCCTATAAAAGATACTAAGACTTAAAGGACCGAGAAATCTGTGAGACATACGTCTGACACCGCATGTTTTTGGGCCAACTTCTATATTCTAAGATCAACGTAACTATGTATTATTTATAAAGTAATTTTTGTAAAACTTCAAAAATTATATAATATGAAGCATTCTAGATATTAGGTTTTTTTTCTTTAAAACTAAGTATTATAAAGTGTTAAATGTTTATGACAAAATTAAATTATAACTTTTAAATAATAATGCTCGCACAGATGATTCCCTTCTACAGTACAAACGCCCATGAAATTTAAGAGCACTATAAAAAAACTGTTATCCCGAAACACAATGTATTATATGTACACTAAAAAATTTAATAAAAAAAATGAATTTAATAACAAAATTAAAAAATAAGTACAAAGAGATACTGGAGCGAAACGCTGTTCCTTCCGGGCTACGTTTGATTGGAGATGGATTCATTTTCCAACAA
>DWQX01004035.1:0-16011 GCA_018245475.1 Pharmacophagus antenor
GATATATATATAATAATAATAAATAATAAGATAAGTACAAGTACAAAGTAGTGTACTATGTTTGACTTATCTGCAAGTAAATGAATATAATTGTGCTTATGTCCTGGACGTGGTAGAGCCGGGCAGCGGTTTGCCATTGTATGAATGGGCCGACTCTACCGGGAAAGTACCATGTCCTCTGCTGCTGCTGCTTCTGAATCCGGAGAAAATTGAGCTGTTAATCTTTTTGACGATTATTACAGTTTCACCTGAATTGACTCACAAATCCGGTGATCCGTAAGCTCACCCACTTACTACACTGGAGAGAGAAGCTGGCTTAACCTGACAGTCTCTATGGCGAGCTACGTGATTGTCGAAATCAGGCGCAGGCCCATACCGCGACTATCGTTCTCCTGTGATGCAAACCGCGGAGGCGAGAAGCGCCCGGGAATACGGGTGTATATAGTGTGCGGGGTGTGCAAGCCTTTGTGTCCCTTCGCTCGTTGCCGAGCTAAGCGGACGACGCGCGAAGTGGTAATCGAATTAATAGTTTGAGTATTTTCTCTGTCTGACGCGACCCTTGCTTCGGGACTAACTAACGCGATACGCGGATAACGCTTTGATGGGCGAGGATTTGGAATTGGCAGTCGATTGTTTTGACGATGAGTGAATTGGAGTAGTTTATGGCCACTTCAAAATGAACCAGAGCACAGTTATTTATAAACGGCTTGAGAGTGGGAATGCGAAGGGGACTGTGCAGATCTATGTTCCTCTGGAACCACTCCGCTCTTGTTTTCTCTTCCATACTAATACTAATTTTTCTCGCTTTCATTCGTCTTTCTTTTCATACCTCATCCCAAGTCCTCCTTTCATACATCGCGCTTAAATGTGGAGATACAACTTATTTCTTTATTTACACTTTTCTTAATCTAGTCATTTACATTTTTCCTATTTATCCTTACTTACATTCTTTTATTTAATTTCATTTATTTCATTCTAACTTTTGATATTACACTTATTATACCATTGTTCTCTGCTTTATATTATATTATACTCCGCCCTGGTTGCGAGCTGGGTGAAGCGGTTCTGGAGGACCTGCAGGGTCTTGACGACATCGTGCCGGTGCAGGAACACTACACTCGCATAGGTCGGGATGGACCTGATGCAAGTTTTGAAAAGAAGCACCATGTGACGGAGGGATAGTTTGCTCTTTTTGCATATCAGGGGATGTAGGAGACTTAACACTGAGGAAGTCCTACTCCTGACTCTGCGGGAGAGAGTGGTGAAATTGTGTCGGCGGTCGAGAGTGACGCCGAGCGAGATTGGTTCCGGAGTATGGAAACAAGCAGCTTTCAGTGCCACCCTACAGGGGAGCGAGAGGGTGGCCAGCGGAAGGGCAGGCGAGCCGCGGCGAGAGGGGCTGGGGGCAATCTTGCGCTTCCACTACACCACACGGGTGAAACTAGCGTCATCTTCGTCTTCCGTGAACGGACACTCGACAATTAGGTCCACTTGCATATCGGAGGTGCAGGACGACCGGGCCCGAATAAGGAGAACCGGAGCAGGACCGGGTCTGGAAAGAAAGATAGAGGGCCGTCACCGACAGCCCCTTGCGGAAACGCGCTTTGCGCGATGGAAGTGGGCCCCGGGAACAGCCGAGGACGGTGACGAGGGTAAAGGGAGAGGCGGGTCTCTCAGAGGCCCTCAAAAGGATCGTGCGTTCGGCTAACAGAGCCTGATATAGCGGCCAGGCTTCAGGGAACGTTTCCCTCGTGAAATCCGTGAAGTCGGTGTTCGCGGGCGTTCACAGGGCGACGACGTCGGCGAGCAAGAGTGCTATAAGCCTATTGCGATTGCACAAACCCCTCCGAAACCTATCTACCTAGCTGGGCGTTGAGCACCCACGCGGGCGTGACCACGAAGGGCACTCGCGGGAGCTCTCGGTCAAACAGCAGCAGGCGGTAGATCCCTATATAATCGCGTACGGGTGGCTCTCTAAGCTCGGAGCAAATGACGTCACTGAGTATGAAATCGGATCTGCGGTCGGGGCCGCTATCGGACTGGCACTGAGAGCACGGCCTCGCAGAAGACCAGTTTTAAATAAAAATGTATACTTCTGTGTTTCGTTTAGTGAGCTGAGGTTGCCGGATGCTCTTGACACTCCCTCAACCACCTCCCTAATGACTAATAAAAATATTCCAGGTGCCCATCTGCTATTATTCTTCATGGCGTTTGTTTTTGGCGCATTTTGCACGTTCTGTTTCCACATGATGATGTATTTGTTCGACGAGAAATGCGTTCTTTTCCCAAAACTCCTGTCGCTGACTTCACTTCGACATAATCTCATCTATGAGTTCATCCCAGATGACAAAATGGCCGAAAGTTAGATGATATTTGTATTTTATTAAATTATTTATCTAACGTTACATTATTATTAAGGTCCTTAACGTTACGTTAAAATAAAATCTTTGTTTATTTAACAAATCTTCTAATAATAATCAAAAAATTATACAACGGGCATATTATTGCACTCATAAAATTAACCTGTGATACCTAGGGTATTCTTGTAAGCGGTATGCTAAATACACGAAAAAACTCCACAACCATCATCAAACTCCACTACTGATGTGGTCCCAGAATCGATCTAGAGAACTCTGTGTTACAAGATGATAAGCTAAGGTGCTAAAATAGTTTTAACAATTATATACATAATCATTGCAATACAGAGGAGAAAAAAAATATTATTAATACTGATTATTTCCAGTGCTACCAGTGGATTTTCTTAGCACGCAATGGATTGATAAGAGCGCATGTTACCTACCGACGTACGTGCCCCTAGTGTCTGGCATATTCGGTCTGGTGTGGACGACCATGTTCCTGATGTGTTCAGCCAGCAGCCGTACACTCACCGGGTGTATATACAATCCAATCTAGAGTTTCTTTTTCATTTAGTAGATTCAAAACTAGCTTTTGTTACGATTACACCAATACAGTCCCGACTATAGAAAATTATTAAAAATAGCATATCGCATCGTTATATAGCAAACTTAAGATAAATTATAAATAACTTCGTTAAATTTTAATGATTTTACAATTTGCTATTAAAATTACGATGTCCCCTAATTGAACATCATAATTTCCGTCGATTTGGGTTTGTTTTTTTTTTTTGTTTGCGCGGGGAAATGCATTGCTTGCTGCACCATATCCCCCTCGTGAGAAGGGGGAGACGTGTGTGGGGCTACCGGCGCCCTGAAAAGGGCACTTTTCCTGGGAATTGGCCTAGGGACTACCCACTAAAACCCCGCGGCGGTAAACCGCTATTCCTTACTGCTCCTTCCTCCGCCATCCCAGACCCAGTCCTCATTCCCCGAAGAATCGGGCGACGAAAACGAGGTAAGGGCGGCATCACGGGATGAGCCGGGCAGGGTCATGGGAAGCCGTTCGGATACGACCACGACCCTGCCAGAGGATGCCCGCGTGCGCGGGCCCGCGTGTGTCCCCCAGATGGTCTGGGGAGGTGCAGTGGACGCAGGGACTGCGTCCACAGGCGGGGCAGGTGAGTTCAGTACGGGCAACGTTGGTGTCCCACCACCGGTTGCCCGCGCACCTACGTTAGGGGGGTGAAGGCGGTCTTTCAACCGCCTCCGCCGCCCCTTTCTTCTTCGGCGGAGCGGAATTCGGGAGTTTACCACCCTCTCCCGCTCCTCGCCTTCCTTGCGGGTCATGACCCCCTCGGCGAAAGAAGACACGGCCTCCCAGACCCTCTCGTCGCGGATCATGACATCCATGACCCGCGGCAAAGAGAGGTCCGGCCCGATCAAGGCCTCAACAGCACCGCTCTGCTCCGACCAGGCTTTGCACACCGCAAGGGGAAGTGCCGCGTCATCTGCCGCACCGCACTGGTGACACCTCGTGGTCTCCTCCCTCCCTATTCGGCACAGATAATGACCAAAGCAACCATGCCCGGTCAAGAGCTGCACCAAACGAAAGGTGAGAAAACCGTACCTCCTCTCCATCCAGTCCTGTAGGAGGGGCGCTAACGCCTGAAGCGTATCGCGCCCCACTGACGACGCCATAAGGTCCTGCTATCATAAAGATAGCATTTCCTCCCGCAAGGAACGCCTGACGGTTACCAATTCTTGATGTGCCGGGTCGCCGCTCTGCGCACGTCGCCCCACCCGCCATCGGTAAACGGAGGCCAAGACCTCCGCCTCTAAGTGCCAGGGCGGAGTGCCGGCAAGTACGCCGGCGACACCCGGGGC
This sequence comes from Pharmacophagus antenor, assembly GCA_018245475.1. NCBI lineage: Eukaryota > Metazoa > Arthropoda > Insecta > Lepidoptera > Papilionidae > Pharmacophagus > Pharmacophagus antenor. The sequence goes on from DWQX01004035.1 coordinate 4,242, forward strand.
CACAGTGTTGTAGCAGCGGGCCACGCGTTGTGCAATGGCCCGCTGCGGCCGGTGGAGATGGGCGACACTGCCCCGGGTGAGGCAGTCCGCCTATATTGGCGCCCCGTAGAGCGCTATACTCCTCAAAATGCCCGCATACAGCCGCCGGCGTGTTGCACTCGGCCCCCCCAAATTCGGGAGCAGCCAGCTCAATGAGCCGACCGTCCTGAGGAGCCGAGGTGCCAGACGACTGAAATGCGGGCGGAAACTCCACCTGCTGTCCAGGAGTAGACCGAGATATCCCATCTCGGCCCCCACATCTATGCGCGTACCGCCGACGAAGATGTGCGCGTCGGGTGGCACACGCTTCCTCGGGCCCCGAAACAAGACCACCTCGGTCTTGCTCAGGGCCACGTGGAGGCCGAGACGGGAGATCCGGTCCGCGACCATTGTCCCCCCGGCCATCGCGAGGTGTGCGGCCTCTTCAAAGGACTCCCCCCGGGCTGTGACTAAAGTGTCATCTGCATAGCAGATGACATCCATCCCGGGGAGAGTCGCGCCGCGCAGCACCCAGTCAAATCCGATATCCCACAGGAGAGGGCCTAAAACCGACCCCTGCGGAACACCAGACTCAACCCGGTGACTGCGCAGCTCACCGCCTCTGGCCACGTATACTACCTCGCGATCGGCCAGGTAGTGGGACACCAAACGCTGGAGGTACTGCGGCAATCGAAAGTACCGCAGCGCCTCCAGGATGGTCGCGTGGGGAATGGTGTTAAATGCATTGGCGATATCAAAAGACACGGCCAATACCACCTCCCCCACGCTGATCGCCTCCTCGACAGTACTCCTCAGCCTCGAGAGGGCGTCCATTGTGGTGCGTCCAGCACGAAAACCGTACCGGCGCTCCGACAAGTTCGGCCCTCCCGAGGCCAGGTGGTCCAGTAGTAGACCAGCTATGACCCTCTCGAACACCTTGGCGTCCTCCCCGAGAAGAACTATGGGGTGATACACCCCCGGGGAGTCCGCCGGGCGCCCGTCCTTCCTGAGATGGCACAGCTGTCCGACCTTCCAAGTTTTGGGGAACTCGCGAAGCACGCGTCGAGTAGTACCCCGGCGAGATGCCGGGCCGCGATGCCCAGTACCCGCGCAGGAACGCCATCCGGTCCTGGAGCGGTCTTTTTGCTCCGGAGGCACGCCGTAGCGGCCTCCAGCTCGGACCCCGAAACAGGTGTCGGGGCCTCCGCGATGGCATTCCCGCGCCGGCACATGAACGGCGGAGAGAATACCGGATCCCGCCTGGGGAACAGCGCCAAAACCGGATGCTGTAGCAGGTCCGGATCGAAGGACTCCGTAAGGGGATGACCCACTGCTCGCAATTTAATGCAAGCAGCTTTGTAGGGTCGTCCCCACGGATCCCCGTCCAGACCTGCCAGCATCTCGGACCTTGCAGACTCCTTCGCCGCAGCGATGGCGGTCTGCAAGGCCCTCTTCGTCGTCCGATGAACCTCATGGAGACGGTCTTCTTCGGCGGAGTCACGGCTGCGACGCTTCCTGCTCCTTGTGTACGCCCTCCTGGCCGCCGTGCAGGCGGAACGGAGGACGGCAATTTCCTCCGTCCACCAGAGGACGGCGGTCTTGGTGCGCGAAGGGCGCGAGCGAGGCATAGAGGCATCGCAGACTTCTGCAAGGGAGACGCGGAGCCCATCGGCCGACGCGTCCACTTGGGTACCGGCGTATGACGGTGAAAACCACGCCTGGACAAACACGGCCTCAGCGGCCGCTTCCTCGTCCAGGCGGGTCAGCGCCCATCTGAGGAAAAGCCCCTTCTGGGCGCTACGCCGGCCGGTCCCGCCCGTAAAAAACGAGACCTCGAAGCGGATGTACCTGTGATCCGACAGGCTCTCCGTCTCCGTGACGACGCGCCAATTACGAACCTGCACTGCAACGGTGGGGGTGGCGAACGAAACGTCCACCACGGATCCCCCCCACCGCCTCACGCAGGTCTGGACTGATCTCCTGTTAAGGATGACCAGTCCTATGGACGCCGCCCATGACTCCACCTCCACTCCACGACCGTCGGTGGCCGGGTTGCCCCACGCCGAAGACGGCGTTTAAATCGTTAAGGGGCAGCACCTGGCGCGGCAGCTGCCGCAGCATAACCGCTGACAGCTGCGCCGGGTACCGCTCAAATTCGGCGAGGGGCCTGTTTGGAAAAAAATAAACCCTGACCACCGCCAGATCGTTACTCGCGGCCACCAGATAACCGTTCCTTTTCTGGCTTAAGGAGAAAGGAGTGGTATCTGCGGATAGCCGCGAGACTATAGCGACCGTCTCCATGAGGTCCCTAATTCAGTTTTGGCGTTCGAAAACCTTATAGGGCTCGGCCGCCACCGCCACGTCGATGGACCACTCCGCCAAGGCCTGGACAAACAAGTCCTGGCCCCTGGCAGAGTGGTTCAGGTTCGCCTGGAGGAGCCGGCAGCTATGGGCACTAGGTATCAGTGCTCCATAGCCGCGGCCCCCCCAGACACCTCCACCTGCCTAGCAGAGACCCGCTGGGGACGCGCGGCGGCCGCGTCCTTTCCTCCCACGTTTGGAGGGCGTCATTTGTTGCCCCCCATCGCGTGACCAGCGGGCCTCTTACTCGCTGCGCAGACGGCGCAGTGAGACTTCCCATCACAGACGGAGGCAATATGCCCCACCTCACCGCACCGCCTGCACAGCAGGGACCGGTCCACTGCTGACGGGCAACAGGTCCGCACGTGGCCGAGCGCAAAGCACCGCTAGCAGCGCATAGGCTGCTCCGGCAGCGCCCGGACCACGGCAGAGCTGAACCCCATCAGCAGGGTGCCCTTTTTCAGGACGGCCCGCGCAGCGGCCACCGGACACATGACCCGCATGCGCCCGAGGCCCCCGAGGCCCCCGCGGCCCGTCCTGATCTCATCGGCCTTAATATTGTCGACGGTGCATTGCCCAATCGATGCCACGGAGGCGACCACCTCCGCCTTGGTGACCGAGTCATCCAACAGGTGGCTTTCCATCGTGTGTGTCGCTCTTCGTCTGGCCGCTCCCCGTCGAGCCTGTCCGGTATGGGAAGCCCTATCCGGCATAGCCTCACGGATCCCAGCGGCACGCAAGCCCCTCCACCACGGCAAGGTGGCGCACGTCGGAGGGGGGGGTCTGTTTTAGTTTAAACCACGACAACATATTTAACACAAGTTGTTTCATTAGTGAGAAAGTGGAACTGACGAATATTTAAAAAAATAGTGTCAATGAAAAAAAAAACATTTTTTTTATCAGTTTGCAGAGGCCATGGCGAGTATTACCCCCCGTCTTCGTGTTTTCTTTGCTTATGGGCGGCCTTTGCGTATATTCCTCAGCTATCACGCAATACGGCCTGGAAGAACTCTGTCTCAAACTTGGCGAGATCACAGGAAGCACTTCGTACGTTTAAATAATGAAAAATATCACATGTGAAACTATTCAATGAGTTTCCTTTCTGCAAACATCTTTGCAGTGACATATACCGCCTCATAATATAGGCCTTTTGGGAAATATAGAAAACATTCATAACACAAGTATGAAAGACAAAATTAAATAAGCTAATCCCAGACTTGTTTTACCTTCTTTTTCATAAGAAGTTATTAGTTATAGCTGATGTTAAAATGACTGAAGATATACCTTATAATAAACTACATTTAATAACACTTCATTGAATCACATTTAAAACTAAAAAACTAGATGAATATCGATTTTACCGTTTGGAATCTATTCTACTACTTCAATTTGCATAGAGGGCGAATATACAAATAATTACGAATATACAATATATAAGTAACATTAAATTATCCTCTCTGGGAACAGCTGTACCTATACTGTAAACGTGGCTACGTTAGCGTATGAGCGACGCATTCGTGGCGTTTACCAGGCAACGCAACTGACCGTAGCTTCCGCCTGGCTCCACACCGCTTGCTGGCTGCTATCCGCACTTCTGGCACTCTTTAGAGTACTGCTTGCGGTAGATTTTCATCTAGTACGCGTCACCGCATATCTGCAAGGTGACATCGACAAAATGCTGGTAATCATTTTTGCAAACATAACCATAGTTTCAAACCACCGGCACCTCCACAAATAGAACACCTACTAACACATGTTACTAATTTGATAATGCAAGTAATCATACTCGGAACAATAGTGCAATATTATTTTTAAGGACAATTAGTAAAAGCTGCATTAAATAAATAAGACTGGTCTATAATATTCTGAAAATTAAATCCTTATTTTAAATGGCGAAACGCCATTTAAAATTATAAGAAACATTCTGATTACCTATATAAATCCATGCAAACAAATTAGTACTCCTTTTTTTTTCACCATTACTAGTCTAAATAAATTACAAAACAGCATATATTTTTTAATACTTTCACTTACTTGTAACTTATTTATTTTTTCAGCAAAGGTACGAAAAACATGTGCGCACAGTTACTCCAGATTACAAAGATACACATGCAAGAGGCTACAATTTATCATATAGTGTAACCAAAGTACATTTTAAGAAATCTTTAAATATTGCTAGTCCTGAAGGAGAGACGCTGTACATCTCAAGAATACCTGAATATAAATCCGAAACGTCTTTAGTTCCCGAGGAACGAAGAAAATTAATAAGTTTAACTGAAGACGCAAATATTTCCCAGGAATACATATTTATTAAGAAAATTTTGTATGACATACTGAATCGACTCACTTTAACTCCAAAAGCTATAGAAACTAATTCTTCAGCAAGCATAGGCGGTGACACATCAAGTTTGAACATTGTTCGCCAATTTGGCCAGGAGAGAATTAAATCTATGGCTCTAGAAGAAGTGTCAAGTGATAGATCACAGGAATATTTGACAGTAGACCTCCAGGAGTATGATGATATTTACACGGATATAAAAAATAGTTTAATCCAAATTTTAAATACTATGTTAGATAAGCCTGAATTAGGAACTGTATTTGTTCCAGATATTGTGCCCTTTCAATCGGTAATGAACATTACATCGGACATGAAACAAATGTTAGAAAAAAAAGATTTAGAGGAATCAGCAGAACTGTCTGAACATGATGAAAACATTGAGGAAAATGAATTAACAGATACAGAAATTGAAACTCAATCTAAAGTTGTATCACATACTTCTGAGGACGCCGGGGTCTCGAATGTTGACCAAAAAGGGAAAAAGACGCAGAAAAAAGAAAAGCAAGACTGACTCACCTAAATGAAAGTGTTGACTTCTACGTTTCATTTTATTTAAAAAAAAAAATACAATTTTAGTTTTTAAAACAGGTTAATTAGGTAAGTGTTGCCTTAATTTAGACTTCGAAGAAACTGCAACACTCAAATTGTTTATAATATATGTATACGACTATTCCTTCTACACAAAATGTTTTAAGGATTTAATTTTGACACATAATTCTACATGATTTTTTATAAATTAATAACAATTAATGATAAAAATAAATTGTAGTATTATCATGGTACACCACGATTAACTGTTTAAAGATACAAGGTGTTCTTTTTATCACCTATTACCAGAACAAATTTTACGTTGTGAAATGACAATAAGGCAGTGGGGGATAAAGCACAACAATGCTGCTGTGGCGACTGATGTTTGACTAAAAGACTGTTTGACTAAAACCTGATGCTATTTCTAAATGTACTGTAAGCATTTAAAAATGGAATTAAAAATATACAGTAATACGGCAGAAATTCTATCCTAATATATTTGAAAAGTAGGTAAAACGGTAATCAAGTCTTGGTTTATTTCACATGAGGAGTATGTATAAAAGTTAGAAATCAAACTATATACATTTCGGATACTTAGATATTATAAATAAAAAATCAAAGAAAAATATCTGTCCCATTTTTAATCACTTAAACATAAAATATCACAATTTTAAATAAAATTTTAATAACATTGAAAATTGCCATAATTTTTAACATTATTAAAAATATGTAATAATTCGGACAGTGATGACGTACAGAAACAGTTCATCTAGATTCACACCACACAATCTTATCAAACACAAATTACTTTACATATTTAATTAAAAAGCTATGTACTAAACTTGCTCGTTACGAATTTCTTTTGTCATTAGTTGGCTGCAACTTAACGTCAATTGTCACATGATATTAGATGACAATAAGGTGGTGATGAAGGGCATGCACTCAGAACAATCTGATTTTCACATTTATCAATTCAATACTCTTATAGCGATAAACTGTCATTAAGGGTGATAGATAGTCAAGCAGAATCGATAAAACACTAGTATCATGCAAACTACAACTTATGTTGCCCCCAGAAACGATCCAGGGACCTCCGTGTTTCAAGCCAAACGGTAAATAACTGATCCACTCGGGTTCTATGTATGTGGGTGTAACTGTGGTCATATTAGAAGGATCGTATTTCCAGCTGCGTGACATGGTTAGACAAATAAGATGTTTTGTAAGTTTGTTTTAAACAAACTTGAAACATTAAGTGAAATTGTAATTATTAAAAATATACATTTAATGGTCGTAACATGTTGAAACCACAAAGTGTACACAACACTATGCATGATATTTAAAGATGACCTCTTGAATATTGTGTAGTATTATAAATATTCGCATATAGTAAATGCGATGTTCAATTCAAAATTACATTCAACCAAGTTTATTGACGAATTGAATTATTCTAATTAATGTCCGATATGTTTAGTTATTAACTAAAATCATTGACTTTGGATACCAAATATATACGAAAAGGTTGCGCACATAAATAGTAGTTACGTAGGACCTTCAGACAATCTAAAACAGTTTACACTTCTAATTTCTTGAGTTTGAGCCACACTCCGCCTTCTGGAACGCAAGCGAGAGCTGAGGCCTTGATCTTCAAAGGAACCGGAGTGCGTTCATCCAATATCAATTCATACTTGTGCAATAGTTTGACCAGAGCCAGCTTCGATTGGACGTACCCTTGACGCAGACCTAAAACATGATTACGTCAATGATTACTTGAAGCGACTGTGTTAATATATTTTGTTCGCAATAACTTTGTTTTGAAATATGTTCTAAAATTATTCACCAATAACTTTACTATTTAAAATTACTACTACTTAATAATTAAACAAATATAATAATTACAAAAATATTATCAAAATCTGCACCATGTAAAAAATTAAGTATTGATATCTAAGTTTTAAATTTAGTAGATTTTAATTTTAAACCTTACCATTTAAAATAGATAATACATAAGAGATAATTTATTTACTACGCACCTATACATTTACGCGGACCTTCTCCAAAAGGCATCCAGTGGCATGGATGCATTTTGGATTTTTTCGTCGGTGTAAATCTCTCCGGTTCGAATATATCTGGGTTCGGGAACACGTCTGAGTCCATTTGCATTGCTTGTATGGGAATGAACACTAAAGTTCCTTCTTCTATAACTAAATCACTGTTAGGCAGTCTGTATTCCTTGGTGCATCTCCTGAACAACGAACGCAATGGTGGATACTTCCTCATTGATTCTATAAAAATTAAATATTTAAAAAATAATAACTTGTTTCAAAATAAACAGCCGCGATTCCATCTATTCGAAAAAAAATCATTAGGAAATCGGCATTTGTTATGTATGTCAAATATTTATTTTTCTGTTCGGTAGTATCACTACCTCTAGTCTACAAGGCAACAAACATACAAGTCCATAGTTCAATTCCAGGCCCATATGAGAAGTGATGTATAAGTGGTGGTATTGGTTTTCGAATCCGCCTATTTAGCTGCGATACTCATATTGTCAATCTGCCCAAGTAACAGAAGTTCTGTGTGCCGGCTGTCAACATATGAATGTCAGTGAATATTATTATTACGAATACGTTTTATTTTCTGCCTTCTTACTTATTGTGATGTAAAGTTAAGGTCAAGTGTTAGCCCATGGGCATAATGATACACAAAAATGACTTACCGTCTATGACCATGTTCATGTAGGTCATCTCGCTTTGGGCTTCAAACGTGCACTCTCCATTATACTTGGCTAACACTCGTCTGATCTCATCCCTGGCCTTGTCCTGCACGTGCGGGTTGAGTGCCAGCTCGTACGCAGCCAGCTGACCAGCGGTGGCTGAGGTCTCATATCCGGCGAACATGTACAGCATAGTATTCGCTGCCACATCGTTCATTGTGAATACGCCACTTTGTATTTTGTTTTCATCTTAAATCATAAATGTTAGAATTCATATAGAACATGAACTAACGTAACAAAATAAGTAAGTATATCGAAGCAATTTAGCCTCGCTAATCTATGGTTTAAAATATACTTTAAACTATAAATTATAATATATACGCATAATAAAAATATAACTTAACCTTATCTTTACATTGATATATTTTGGAAATTTTAACTGAAATGCACTTTCTGGACGATATAGAGACAAAAACAATTTTTTTTCTGGATTTCTTGTCTGTCCTTTTTAATCCCGAATCATGTGAAAACTACTGAACAGCTTTTCATAAAACTTGGCAAGTAATTAATTTATTTTATAGAATAATATTTAGAGTGCTTTTTATCCTGAAAAAATAAAAGATTCCTACGAGAGGGTGAGTAAAAGTATTTTCCTCATACTGAATTATCTTTAAAGTAGAAAAATATTCAAAAGTCTATCTATGGATTAAACTTGAAATACTTTTTGTCCCAAAAAATAGAATAATTCCAAAAATTTCCTGTTTAGTTTCACAAATTACCAGTAGAAGGCACGATCTAAAAACTTTCATTTTAAGATTTTATAGTTGTAATGCCTTGAAAAAGTCCTACAAAATTAAGATTGGTACACCACTTAAAAAATTAATTTCAGTAAAATGGTAACACAACATTCATTGACTGTTAGGCGGTACGAGGTTCGCAGTAATAGTTAGTCATCAATAAATATATAGAATTTCATTTCACAGATTAGAAATATAAAACAATAGATACGAATAAATATTCAAGTATTTTAGGTTATTTTTTGCTCAGTGTTTTAAAATTAACTAATTGATTATAGAATATTTATCTTTCCCAGCATGCATAGCGAAGGTTTTTTTTCTTTAATTAAATAAGTATTAAGATTTATAATATTTCCGGTATTTTATAAACCATTTAACGTAGGCTTTGAGAAATTCATCACTAAAATTCGCCATTTGTCATATTCATTACATCAATTTAATTAATATAAATAATTTTATTACGTCTAATATCGCACAAAATTACTACGTATGTATATATAGACTATAAATTCATAAAATATTTTGTGCTTTGATGCGAGGAAAAATTCTGATCTATGATCCATGTATTATAAAAATAACATAATCACTTGAAAAATATTTTCAGGCACACTCGTTTTACTTTAAGAAGTCATTATTTACAACTTTTAGTACTAAATAAAGTACCTTGTTCGTCAATAGAATCGTCATTTTTCAATTCGATAAGCGTCTGCAGAAAATCACTCCTCTTGTAATTATTTCTCTGACGGTAATTGACAGTTTGTTTGACTAAGTTGTAGAAGAAGTCGATGATGTCCGGATTTATTCTCCTGATATTTAATTTTTTAAATAAGTCAGGTGCTATAAATGCCAGGGCGCGAACTATGGTCCTGGGAAAATAGCAACACTCCATTAATTGAAATTAAAAAAAAATATTTTCAGTATAAATATCCAACTCATAACATCAAAAGAAGACTATTTAGTGTTATCCTTCACCTGGATGGACATGGATATAGCATCTTTAGTTAAATGAAAACCATTTTTACTTATGAAGTTTTATTTATTACTGTATTTTAATTATTAATTACTCATAAGATTAGAGCCACAAAGTTCTTTTTACCTATAATTGAAAAAAAAAACGGTGCATCAATTTATAAACGATTTATAAAAACGGCGTCGACATCTAAAACTCTACAAAGATTACAATTGTACAATATTAAACCTTTATTACAGTAATATTTTGAATGAATAGAACAAAAATGATGCTCATGACGCACATTTACTTTTGTTATGATAGTATTAATCCATACAATTCTCATCTTAATAGAGTTTTTGAGTTGTAAAATCCAAAGATTTAATAATGCCAATATCGCATAATTAGCGAAAGCAAAACATAATATACTTTGCTGCCATTATTTGAAGATTTCTTGCTATAAACATAGTAAAGTTAAAGGAAGTAAAAGTAATAACTAATAAAGAATACAATTTAAAAGCCCCAAATGCAATAAAACTGTAAGAGTAATAGCGAAAACAAAGCCTAATAATTTTTTTTTCAAGATGAGGCCGTATCACTATATCTTGATCTTGAAATCATGACACACTAACACCAGATAATACAAGCATTTAAAGCCTTTATAAAATTTAAATTTGTCACTGTTATTTTGACTTATTATTAATAATTAACATAATTTTAATACAAAAACTACTTACCAATAGATTGAGCGTGGATTGAAATATTCGTGTCCACGCACACAAAACTCTGAATTTGGGTTCTTGAATCCATTACATTCAACGCCAAAGCCTACGCTACCGATGATCTCCATCGTATATGTTTCGTAGAAATCGGAAATATTAATGGCATCTCCCTTCGAATGCATTGTATCTGCGTACACCAACGCATTATTCGCTATATTTTCTACTAACGGATACATAGCTTTAAACTTGCTAGTAGAAAATGAAGATGTCATCTTCACTCGTAAATTTTTCCATGCGTTCCCGTGCAAATTAAACAAGTGCCCCGCCAGCGGGTCGCCCACACCTCCAGAAAAGATTCCATGAGATTGAAAATGATCAAAATCTTTAATCAGTACAAGTTTCATCACATCGGGATCTATCACACACAACACTGGCCGGTGAAAGCAATACATCCCAACGTACGGCAGATGTTTATATTTAAAGTAATTGTCACAATAAGGTTGAAAGAACTGAGTTTTTCGCGCGATCACATTCCTGACATTTCCAAACGGTACTAAGGGTTTTGGACCGAGAACACCTCTCTTCGTCCAGTACGTGTATTGATATTGAAACCATAAATAAATAAGAATCGATAAGGTTGTAATTAAGAGCAAAAATTCTTTTGTTAATAATTTCAAGATTAATACGTACATTATTATTTCTTTTTCACTTCACCGCATCAAACACCAATTTCGCGCCTAAAATTGCATAGATCCGACCGCTTACAGCTGTTGAATGAAGGCGACTCCTCGAATAAGCAACGACAGGCTATTTCAAAATAACTGTTTAAGGTCAAAATCATGCGACCACTGCAACCTTCATTTAGAATATTTGTCAATTTCGAAATTCACCTTTATTTATCTTCTTTTTATGCAAAATTATGACAACTCATTATTTATTTATATTAAGAAAATAAGGCATACATTTATAAATCAGATTATTAAATTCGCACTCGAAAAACACACGACAGCAAATATGCACATGCATTATAGTGCATTGCTATTTTATGTATTTGTTTAATTAAAACAGTAACCAGAATTTTTTTTTACATCATTGTATTCAGCATTGTATATACTCTTAAGTCATCATACAAACCGATTATGGAAAAATAAAGTTATATAATTTGTTAAAAAAAAATTATAAAACAGTTAATAACATCGTATCAAAGAATCAATAATGATTAATAATCAATAAAGAATAATGGTTTTCACTAGTAAAATTTTTAAATTCTCACAATATTGCTTTGTTATTTTAATCGACTGCAAGTATAATTTTCTTTTTAATAAATATTATCATATATTATAT
>DWQX01004036.1:0-16011 GCA_018245475.1 Pharmacophagus antenor
ATATATATATATATACATACATACTATATACATTTGTGATATATAATGAACAGGAAATCTTTATTATCTTTATTTATTCATCATACTATAAGACTGCAAATTTAATTAACACTAATCACACCATAAAGGGTCAAATGACCCGTTTTAAACTTTCGTATTAATACACGAATTATTTTTTACTTCTCCACGTTAAACTTGATGACTTTTGTTCACTTAACGAATCTACCGTTCTCATGCTACTTTTGTATTCTTTTGTTTTGTTTATGTCAAGTGATACCGTCGTACACCATTGTTCACCGCGTCGGGTCATTTGACCCTATGAAAATGGTTGGTATGATTAGTGTTAAATTAAATAAAGACCTTCGGATCGACGATATACTAATGGTGTTAACAGAATACAAACCGCAAATTATTACGAAAACCCATAATTTTGTTATTTATGTCGCATTTTTTTTTTTGTAAAATATTTAAATTGAGAAAAAAAAAACGATTCGAGGCCTATCGCACATCTCTCTATAAAAGATGGTTAGTGAAACACGAGAATAGTTCTATTCAATCTAGCGAGAGTGATTTTCTTCTCCCCGAGATGGGGTTGACGGGTCACGTTCTCCGTCCCGTCGACCGCTGAGAGGGTGTGGGCCTTGAAAGGAATTTTCGAATTGAACCTGCGGAAGTATGCGTAAGCATTCCCGGGACTTCGTCACAGGCGGAAGATGGAGAACCGTGGGGGTTTCAGTCGGTGCAAGACCGACATAACCTGTCCTTGTCCCCGCGAAGGCAGGTATGCGAATGCATTTCCCCCACGTAAAAAAAAAATAACTCATACGATATCATCACGACAAAACAAAAAGTGAACTGCGAAAAGTCGACATTTTTTTTTCTGAAAGAACTTTTTTCTCTTGTGAAAGGAATTCGTATTAACTTCGATCGGTGCTTTCAGTGCCGGAATTACTCCTTCGTTCCCGTCCATTGTTATTTTATCGTTCGGATATCATTCATTAAGGTTCACTGACCTCACCGTCAGTTCGCATTAGTACTTAGGTCACTTAACTGAATTTACTCTACATATTCATCATTCGTGGCATAATTACCACGTGCCACCGAAGTTGTCTCCGGACGGCAGTGTTAATTAAAAAAAAAATCTACCGATATAAGTACGAAATGTGTAATTGTGAAATTATTAATTTCTGCTGAATTGTTAATTAATACATGATCAAAACAATTTTGTATGATATTTCAACGTGAAATGGAACGTGTTAATAAAAATTAAATTATTATATTAACTTCTCATGCGTTACTACTGTTCCTGTCATTTAAACTGTTATGCATTTATATTTCCTTACTCGCCCACCAGTCTGTTTTTATTCCTCATAGCAACGGCTGTTACAGAATCAAAGCGGCATATACTACGACGTGGAGTACGAGAACGAGCCCGAACCGATATACGGCAGCAAGGGCATCCCCCTCTCTACCTACACGGTCAGCAGGGGCCCACCGTTCTACAGGGCATAGTACATATAATGTCGATGGCCAGAAGCAACCCTGTATCTTAATACTTAATTAAAAATATCAATGTCTCTTTTATCTATGCTCTGAGTCCTTCCAGAATTTAAAAAGAAAAAATATTGATATTTAATAACGCAAAATGTTGTCTTTACGCAATGTATATAATAAATATATAAATCACACGCGTTAAATATACATATTTGTGAAAAAAAAGTTAATTTCCGCTTTTTTAATCGTAAATATTACGTCTGAATTAGAAACACGTTGAAAATAAAATAAATTCAATATCACGAAAAGAGACAAATTTTAAGACTAATAATATTTAAACTGAAGCTAAAATTTCAACGACGATCTCGAAAAAAAGCGGGAATTGATGGCTGAATGTGCATCAATCCTTTTGCCTTTGCTATAACAAAAGGAAAAAGGCGGGAAAGGAACTGTCACGCGCGTCTTCAAATATGATTAGCTAATATATCGCATATTATAAAAGTTATTTACTAGTAAGAATATAATAGTGTACGTTATATATTATAACATTAGTTATTGATAATTGTAAATATTTTAGGTTATATTTTGACATTAGTGTAACAAAAGCACACTCGCGTGTTTTCACGGGCCATCGACACGCGACAGCAATTTATATTACTAATAGACTGAGGCTTGTGTCACTTAATACATAAGTGAACGTTTCCTGATAATCATAATGATATTTACGTGATTATATAAAAAGTGAAATGTTTTTTAGAGCCGTGAATTGTGTTGGTACGATATTAGGTGGCAAAGACAACTTTAACAACTGTATATAACCTTTAGAATATATGGTTTCTATCATCCTTTACATTGTTATAGTATCCACAACTTACGTAAGTGCTTCCTGGTTCACCGATTGCTTTGTAACAATGATAATTCGGATTCGGTTTTCGGACTATGTATGTAATGAAGTTTAGATGGTTGCAGGGTTTTTTGAACCCGCATAGCTAGGGACCACTCCCCAATGTTAATCTGTGTCAGCATCGTTGCTCTGTTCCGGTAGTTATCACTTAACATCACGTGAAATCGAAATCAAGTGTAAGGTCATTGTCGATGAAAGAAATGAGTAAATGGAGAGAAATTTCCCGGTTTGTTCTTACGTTCATTACGTATATTGTTTTTACATAACTTTCTTTGTGTTGAGATCATAAATTAAAGCGGCGAAAAAGATATTTAACTATTGTCAATGCGATATGTGAAAAAATTAAGGGACGGTGTAGAATTTAACTGGCTCAAAAATTATTATATGTAAGCACGTCGCTGTAGTTATATGTTAACGAATAAAATGTTAGTCAGTTGTTAGTTTAACCAAAATTTGCATTTATATTGTACATTGTTACAGAATTGTGCGCAAGCTTTATTATTACTACGTATATTTTTTTTTATATAATTGTTGTTGTAGAAATAAATAATATTGTACACAGGATATAAGTGTTGTTTTATTTCGGGAAATCAATATGTTATTACATATATAAAAATAAATTACGTTGACAATGTCCCAGAAATATATGTGCGAATAAGGCTGTGGTTAATAATATATTTAAATTAAACTATAAAATGTTCTGAAAATACCTCAGATGAGGCAGCATGATTTTTGTATCTCAGCCTTTTCCCAAAAAAAAAGAACTAGAAAAACAAATAGTCTTTTGAATCATATTTCATAGACTGGTTATGCACAATTTCCACTTGCTTCATTATGTAAATTTAATGTTATTAGTATATAAACACAACTTTATTACATGGGAATAAAAATTTTATCTAAAAAAATAGTTTTTAAATTCTATGTTTGTTAAACAATCTTCTTGCTTCAGCAATATCGTTGAGGAAAGGGTTTGATTTTTTTTTAATTGTTTATGGGCTAACACTTGGCCTCGACTTCACCCGATATTAAGCGACAATGAGGCCATAGATGGTGCAGCGTGTTCGCCCAGAATACTTCTGGCTCTCACATGCATGAGTGCCAGAACACAGCAGTGCTCTTATGGCGGCAGATTAACATTGAGGGTGGTAGCTAGCCAGGCAGGTTTTAAAAACCCTACCACCATCTAGACTCCACTACTCTTGTGGATCGGGAATCGAAACCTAGATCTTCGTGTGACAAGGCATGCGGCTAGACCACGGCCGCAGAAGCAAAATGTAAAACAACTTTTTTATTGGCACATTTATTGTGGTTCTACAACATAATTAATAAATAGTATTATTTATATAAATGCAAGATTGGTTTTTACAATTACTAATTATAACCTAAAAAATCACCAATAATTTGCACAAGAATCCAATAGTTAACTTGAGAAAGCTAATAAATGAAATTTAATTCAGTTAATTATTCATAAACAAGCCCGCACTTTTTAAATGTACATTTCGTTAAAATTAAAAATATACCAAGTATAAATGTTTTAACAATTGTAAACATGAAAAGAAATGCCCTTTTCGTAATTATTATATTCTATACATAACGAAATAGTGATGGGGGTGATATTGAATGAGGAGTAATATTATTTATATTTCCATTCGATGTCCGAAATATGAAATGTCATTATCATATTTTTTTTTGTCAAATTGACGTCGACATCTGTAATGTTTCCAGCCAGAACTTTGTTATCGTTTTTTTTGTGTTACATTCGTTAAACGCTATAGCATTTAACGAGCGCGTTACTTCTTCAGATAGCAGTTGTTGAGGACGTTGTAGTTGAACCGGTATCCAGACTCCGGCACTCCGTCCGTCACCAGGTTGTCGCTGTGGAAGTGCACGTAAACGGGCCCGGGTGGTGCGGCTGCGTGGTGAAAATGACGCTATTAGTTATTTCATAAGATCACATTGTAGCAGTACGTGTGCGAATGCATTTATGCCGTTTATACTTAATAAGACCCGCTATAAAAGACTAGACAATGATTGGCCTTAGTTATAAGAATAGATCCGAAAATCATATCACTCACAGATACCGTAAAATGTAGAGCAGTGTTTCCTAACCTATTCGGTCCCGTGTCCCACTTTGGGGCAAAAATAATTTCCTGTCCCGCTCGAATCTTCTTCTTGTAATTTTTATCCAATGCCCACAAAAAAATAAATAAAAAAAAACCAAAAATGCTATGAATTACATTATTTTTTTTAAAGTTGCCAATCGCCCCTTATAAAAACAGAATTGCCCATTTACAGGGCCTACGTCCCACCTTGGGAAACACTGCTCCAGAGACATTAGCTCAATACGTACTAATAACAAAGTAAATATTTTCTTTAGATACGATAGATGTTTTAGGTAAGCGAGTTTAATCGCAAATCTAAATATTTATAATTGAAAACGTTACAATCCTTAACATATCTGTGACAAAAATTTTAATTAAAAAAACTTAATAGTTAAAGACATTTCTACTATCATAATGTGCTTTACAAAGGTAGAAACAACTGATGCTAGGTTCGGTTAAGTTTGCGCTGTTAGTCTTTTTGACGACTAATACAGCTTCATTTGAACTGGGTCACGCATCCGGCGATCCGTGAGCTCACCCACTAAATGCACCGGCCAAGAAGCTGGGCCAATCTGACTGTCGCTGTGGTGAGCTACGTGACTGTCGGAGTCGGGGCGCGGGCCCTGACCGCGACTGTCGTTCGCCTGAGATAGAAACAGAAACAGGCCTATCACGATATATTTGCTCCTCGTGCTCACACGCAATAATCTGGTTCTGGGCGCTAACGCCGCAGAACTTGGAGCCGCGCAGCCCCTCCACCGTCTCCGCCTCGGGGATGAACAGGAAGTCCTCGGACTGCTGCAGGCCCTGCGTCACCGGGTTCACCTGACAGTCCGTGTCCACCTGCATGTTCTGCTCGTCGCGGTAAGCCAGCTGGAAATTGGCAGCTGTCAGCCTGCGAAGTCGTCGTAAATTGTCTTCTTTATCTTTACTTATTTCATTAAATAATTCATTCGGAGACATGTCGACCTCTTCGTTACCAAATATGTGCATACACAAAACAAAATAATTATCAACAAAGCTTTATATAAAAATATAAAAAATAAATTTACGCAACTCTAAGCTTTGTTACATCTTTACTTAAAGTCCCATGAACTTGTATAGTGGGGAGCCTGAATATTAACAGGGTTTTCGAACACGGCCAGCTACCAGCCAGATATATTCTGAATGAACATCCACGGACTAAGTAGCACTTATCATCAGGTGAAATCAAGTCTCCATAAACGATAAAAAAAGTCTTCCCTTTTCGTGTGATCAAAGCTGCGACAACGTGTCTTAAATTTCGTATAGTGAAATTGAACAATGGCGAGTGAAGAATTAACGTTGTGTAAAATTGCAGTGGAATATGAGTCTAATGATTATAAACACAAAGGCGATATTCACTTGACGCCGCAGACGTCCGATGTGCGTTTGAAGCACGTGGCGTACGCCTGGTTCGCGATGTAGGGCCCGTCGCCTCGGTTGTAGTTGAACGACTCGATCACGCCCGACCGGTCCGGGTAGTACTGCAGGCAGCCGGGCGGCGCTGCGAGTCGCGGAAACCGTCAATTGTGTTGACAAAAAGTCCTCTAACGCCTCCGCTACCGAAGCCCCAGGAGGTAATAAGCCGCTGAAGACCTAATATCTCATTATTAAAAAATCACATTTGCCAATATGGAGGACGTACACAAAAATAATAAGTAAGACAGTTGTTAAAAAAATGTTTCTGCTCTGTATTACATTTATTTTCTAAAGCGCCATCTGTTAACAAAATGATAAACTACTTACAATTTTTGTAACTTCGGCGACAGATAAATTTAGTTGTTGAATGTTATTACAGATTATAAATTATTATTATTGGCAGGCATTATTCGAAAAATATACAAAATGTTATTTAACGAAGTACCAATGGAACAATATTTGATAAAAAGTTCCGTATATTAATATGAATTTCACTTCTTAATTATTTATTAACTCCTGCAACATTGCTTTATACTTCTTGCGAAATAGGAAATATGAGCATACAATAATGAACCAAATTGTCACAGACTATAAAAGAAAATCATGACAAATTGTCGTAAGTCTAGTGTCAATATTTCGATGTAAGTTTCGACATATTTTTTTTTGAATATAAACTGTTTGACTATTTGCGTTTCAGATAAACTGTCGGTAATATTGGTGGTAATTATCTGCTTAGCGATACTTGTTCTTAGTGTCACTCTCACCGATGAGATACTCATCCCTGTCGGCTGAGGAGGACAGTGGCGTCGATGGCAGCGACGAAGTGATGGCCTCCAGGATTCCGTCACGGAATTTGCTGGAACAAATTGGAAGCGAAGATTTATAGCATCGTTTTAGTTAGTAAATATAGTAAAGTGTAGTAAATAAAGTGATATTCGATCGTTTAATTCTCGAAAGATTCGAAGGTTGATCAACAACGTAGGCAATAAAATTGGAGTATATATTTACTCTTACGAATAAATAATTACACTAACATTTTTGTGTTCTTTGTCATGGGATAACAAGCGTATCCATTATATGGTTCTTTGAGGGACGGGACGTGTTAACCAAGTGGCTTATATTTTTATTATAATGGGATAATTTTTATGTTAAATATCCAATGATATTGAAGCCGCAGATGGTTATGGTAGTGTCGCTATGGCACTTTACTATTTCAATGTATTCACAAGTTGCCTTCAGCAGTTGTGTCGGAGGCTACTCACCCGAGGGTGTTGAAGCACTCCAGTTGGGTGACCTTGATCTTCCATGTGGCCTGTGGGAGGTGAGGCTGCGTGTTGCGGTCCGCGATCTTGAAGTTCAGACGTATGGAGCGGCTGTTGGTCGACGCGTTCACACGGACGTACACTGAAACATATATGTTTTGTATACAAGAAATCTAGACAAACGAGTGAGCGGCTAAAGTGATGGTAAGAGATCACCGTCCACCATGAATTTACGCAATGTCGAGTGAGTGACAGCTGCGTTGACAACTTTTGAGAAATCTTTGTATCAGCAGTGTGTTCATTTTTGTGTTCCGGTTGCTATAGTAACAGCGCTTAACTCATGACGCTAGGCGATGAGAGCAATGCGGTGCTGTAAAAATATCCTCAATGCAATAGTTATATGCGTCAAGAATATTGCAAGAAATGTTTCTATAACACAAAATGTAGTTACAGTGTTGCCCGCTGTTGTCACCGCACAGTGATGGTACGCTGTCCGAGTTGGCTTGTAGATTGGTCACTTGGAATATATCATTCCTGCACGTGTAGCCTGGCCTTTGTGTAACATTTTCAACAGGTTCCACCTGAAAAGCAAAATCTTTTTTACAGCGCCATCTGGCGAAAGTTATTCAAGCAATTACTAGTGAAAGAAATTTCTTACAGTCGTTGGCGGGGCAAGGTTGAAGGTTTCAAAATCGATACGCATCTGGCACACGTTGTTGTTATTGATTTCGACATTGTACGAGCATTCTAGACCGGACGACTCCCTATTCAGTGGCGGGTTGATGAATATGGCAACTTTTGTATTTGTCCTTACGTCACACGCGTTCACTGTAAATTTAAATGGGCGACATCTTGTGAGCAAAACTTGAAACTTATGTTCATGCTCGTTCATTATTGATTTTATTAAAAATACAAACAATTTCTGCGGTAAGCAGCATATTTTTGTACTCACATGAACAGCATGTCGCGAATACTCCGCAAAATCCAATTGCTTTGCCCCCTTGAGTGTTGCACTGATTCCTTGACAAACAAACGCCGCCGGTACTCCTGTCTGAACCGAGACACTGTTCACCGTTGCCAACAGTGAATATGCTTCCCGGGGCCTGTCTGGGAGCTGAAACATAACGTCACACTTGTATTTGTACGAAATGGCAATAATAATAATTCACCAGAAGTTCAAGATGGACAATAGATGACGCTGTTTTCATTTTAGAAGTCTATGAATTGAAATAAGATGTGAAAATGATTTCCGAACACAATCCCACAATTAACATCCTAGAAATACAATTTATAATTAAACATATAATTGATAACATAAATTATTCTATACTATTGATAAACTTTTAATGGCTTTTTACTGAAACGTTACACTAAATCAAACAAATTTTTAAAGTTCATCTGCTTGATTAAATCATAATTATTGAAACTACTACATATCTACATAAATTAGTTATTATGCTATAATTTATGCGAATGAAAAGCGACTCACTTCTGAACAGATTTGTAGCGACCGTACACTGCGCCACGGCCAGTAACAGGAACATTATGTGCAGCGCCATCTTTTGAATAAATTCTGCAACAGACGGCATTGTAGAGTTACACTTAGATATAGGAAATAGAGTGGAGTTTGTGGAGCCGATTACCAATTATTCCAAAATTTCAAGTGTAGAGGACCGATGACGCCTTTTAAACGTGGCTACTACGCAGTATAGCGATGTCCCTTTCTCACATATAGCTTTTTTATGGGTTAAGGGTCAACACTTGAATTAGATTTCATCTGATGGTAAGTAACAAAGAGGATGTAGATTGTGAATCGTGCTAGCCAAGAGCACTGTACATTAGCCGGTGGTAGCTAGTCAGGCGATTTCAAAAAACTCTCCCACCATCCAGACTTCACTACTTTTGTGGTCCAGCAGTCGAACCCGGAAATTTAGCATTACTAGGCAAGCCGGTAAAACACTGCGGCATGGTAGCAGTCGAAATGCTTTCTACAGTACTATCAACACTGCGTTTAACAATATGATACTTTTATGTTACACGTAAATAAAAATCTTTACACTTTTTTCACCACTTCACCGCAAACCTTCGCATCTTCTAGTTTCACTAGAAGAGTATGCTTTGTGGTATATTTCCGCTACATATATATATATACTCTCATTTTTAGGTGTGAAACTGTGTACAATGTGTAATTTAACACATTCCGTACCACGTGCGGCGTATACGAAACACGCTGATGTATCTATTGAAAAAGTTTTCACCGCATTTTTGTCTTAAATAATCTTAAAACATTTGCACTCCACTTTATTCCGCGTCGAGAATAAGTCAAATTGTTAATAATTGAATAATCGATTAACTATTTAATCTCTTTCGATTTTCGCTATTCTATTTTAGATTCAAATATAAATTTTACCCTTACTTATACAACAAGTCCGCTTATATGTCCAGGTGTATAATATATTATAATAACATTGTACTTTTTCCAAGACATTTATTGTGTAATTGACTCTAATGTCTCCATATATCAACCTCTTAACACTAGATTTATCGGACCAGTCATTTTGACTGGACGACCCTATATAAGAAGTTACGTATACTGATATTTATATGTTTTTATACCGCCTCTGGCAACATTGTTCTATATATTTTATTGCGAAACGGGAAAAATATGAATGCAATAATTCACAAAACTAATACAACAAGTACAGTGAAAAAAATCATAAAAATGTATTGGTAAATGTATAGTTAAGCACGCAAGTGAAAATTCTTCTAAGAACGCTCTGTGGCACGTGATGTGTTAATTTAAAAATGTGGTCTCCTCATGTAATGAGGTGTAATTACGTGTCCAAAGTTGACTTTGCAATGTCGAGTTTAACCTTTCACTTGAATAAAACCGTCCGAATCAAGAAAAAGGTTACGGCGGAGCCTATCGCTCCTCGTTTATTACCATACCGTTGAACCATTAGCGAGCATACAAAGTAGCAACAAAGTGAACCGTGAGAGGATGCATCGCGTTTTAGATTTAACGGTTTGTAACGAAGATAAGATATAATAAGTTAAACGGGATTGACCGTTATAAAGTTAACCGTTCGGACAAACGTGATTGGGCTTACAAGCTACCGTAGGCTGCGCGCCGTGGGCGCGCGGCGCGGGATTCGAACGCTGGACCGTTACCCACGTATATCCGGGCACTCTAATGTTATAAATTCATTCACAGTCAAACACAGACAAACACATTAATTGCACATACATACGCAAGCCTTATTCGCAAGATTATTTACTTTGTTTATTATAATCACGCGACGGTCAAAAACCTCGAGTTGCGTCCAAAAATGTAATATGAATTTAATCTATAATAAACTATACGGAGCTGAAAATGTGAATTTATAAATTAACATAATTGTTACATGCGATGCCGACCGTATTACCGGAAACTAAGATAAAACTTATTTCCCTTCAAATTATCGATGAAAATTTAAACAAAATAAAAAATAAAAAACTTTTAAGTCACAACGAAATAGATAAATAATCTAAGTTACTTTTTAAATACATAACATTTATGATTTCCGGTGTAGATTATTACACTTGAATGCTTAGTTCGCGGTACGCTCAAACAAGTTTTCGGAAGAGTAGAACAAAAAAAAAACACCCACGACAGCACGAAGTGGGCCGGCGTAATCGATCACAATGTTACATCTCAATATATTTACCGTTCCTAGAGGCAGTCGGTTGTTCAGCCGAAGGATTCGAACCCGCGGCTAACGGTATGCGGTGTTAAAGCCGCTTTAGGCAGTTATAGTACAGGCACCGTTAGCCGATGAACCTTTGGGACGGATGCGCTTGACGCTGCGTTCGCGCGCCATTCGCTAACGAGCCGCCTAACTGTACCACGGAGCTTTCGGGGCCGCCGTTCTAACGCCCGGTCGAAAGCTCCCACCCGTTAACTGCTGGAATTCAGCTTCGAGATATCATGCAATGCTAAAATGAAACACTGATGTTATTACACTTAATAATCTAATGCTAAATAAAGAATTCAGAGGAGTTTTATGAAATTGTTTAATTGAAAATGAAAAGAGTACTATATACATGATTTACTGTAAATAATTTAAAATGCACTGAATCGGTCAAAGGTTAGTTTGGATGATTATACTGAAATATATTGTTTTATTAATAATAAAAAACTAATAAGAAATTAAGTAGGTTAAAATGGTGGTAAACAAACTATATTTGATGATAATGGTAAGTAATAACATATAGATATACATATAAATATACAAACGTAATGATAATTAAGTAACCAAATATATTATTAAGTATTTACATTATAATTAACTAGGAAAAATATTTGCATATTCTTCATAAGTCGATTGTCATACGTTACATGTAAAAATATCGTTGATGTCTTTATTATGGGAGATAAAGTGAAAATTATATATCGCCCATAAGGAAGACTATCTTTTGAAAATGCAAAAATTTAATAATACACGGCAAAGGGCCTAAGTTTTGATATAGCTTTTAATCATTAAGCAATAACGTTTATCAATTAAAGTAGTTATTGAAAAATGTAATAGTCGTCATTTAAAAAAAATACAATCGAATTTAAAGATGTAATAATCGCTAGTAACGTGAAAATCTTATTTATTATGAACAGATAAATACGATGAAATGAAATTGAAAAAAATATTACATGCATTGGAACAATGATATTGTAATAAAACGAATTGTCTTTAAGCCGGTCAAATATTAATATTCTTAATGGTTATACAGGATTGCGATTAAAATACTGTCTTTCTTAAACGAGAGATATATTAATAATAACCTTTATTTATATCTAACATGAAAATGAGCTTAGTGAAACATCGTCTGTTAACTACCTACAAAGCGTTATTTATGTAAACGGAACGAATAAAAACTTTGTTACATTACCAAAACTGCAGACTTCTTCCAACTGACTAATAAGATAGTGTCGTAACTTTAAAAATACATAACTCGTCCAGCATATGTTCCGTGAAACTTTCGGCGAAACTTCTCATTTGTTAGTAACAAATTGTTAAGAAACCAGATCGTAGTATAAAATGAAAATAGACAAACGCATCTCCGATTCGCACCGCTGAATGCTCCGTACTATGTTTCTCATTTTATTACAATTGTCGCTGTAATAAGAGCTCTCTGAAGGCCAGAAGGACGGTGGATTTTAATTGTTGAAGCTCCATTTGTCACCCTACCGGTACGGAATCCTTTAAAGTATTACACTTTAGTATAAAAACAAATAATTCGTTTAATACATGACTTAGTGTTTATCCGAACGTAATGTATAACGAAACTTAAGATTTATTATTTCAATCCCTAATATATATATATGAAAGTCGTATTTTCTTATTTATTCACAACACATAAAATATTATTTCAACGGACAACAAATTAAGTCGAGGTATGAAGTTTTTTCTTGTTCTTGCAACAAACATGAGTAAGTACTGAATAATCATATAATAAATTAATTCAAACGTCATTACGCGTAACTGCATCAATCGATAAAACAAAAATTAATTTGCCAATATCCGCTTTTCGTTCAATCGTATATATAACGAACGAAATGTAGTTTCAACGCTTTAAGTCTACACGTGGAATCGTCAGATGTTACGGGTTAGGCAGCACTGCGTCGTACGTGGGGAAAATTTATCGAAATCAGATAAACTATTGGAATAATATACACGCATTATATTCATAATACTTATAATATAATATATATATAATTTTCAACCTTTCAATTGAAAACAATATAATATAACTTTCGTCGATTAAAATAAAATAATTATTTACAATGCGATAAAAATTAGATTAGATTCGTCTAAATTAGAATTATAGTAAATGATCAAATAATCAATGTGAATATAATAAGTGATATGTAATTACTTATTGGTCACTTAGCGGGCTCAAGTTTCGGAAGTCTAGTGAACTCAGCTGTCACGATCGCGTCAGAAGGGCCGCGGTTGTTCCGATGCCAAGTCCTCGACCCTACGCGAGGACGAGGATGACATGTGGGTAAGTTTAAGTGGTTTTCGTATCGATTATAGGCTAACACTACTTCGAGGTCACGTGAAGTTAAGTGCCAATGAGGCTGTAGATTGTGAAACGTGTTCGCTTAGAATTTATCCGGCTCTAACATGTGCGACTGCTGGAACACAACAATGCTGTGCTGAATGTCAATGTCACAGCAATGATTGACATTGGGAGTGGTTGTCAGGCGGACACGAAAAATTCTACCACCATCCAAAGTCCCACAACTACTGTGGCCAGGGTCTTCACGTTATAGGGCTAACAACTGCGCCACACAAGCTTCACTCGCCTCAAAAAGACAAGATACATTTGACAGGAATTCTCATAAAACTACCTGGAGCACTGTACAGATCTGATCAATATTGAGGCGTAATATATAATAATAATATTATATATGAAAAAAAAATAATAAACGGTTCATATATTATGTACTGCTTAGTGTCACATTAAAATTTTTTCAACGGTACATATTACGACGGCGTCCCGCAATAGAGATTCACAACGAAAATATTATATGTATGTATTATGTGTAGACATTTAAAAGTAAACATTAATTGAATAATAAATATTTATGAATTACGAAAAAGTTCAACAAAGTATCAGACACACGAATTATTGACGTCTAATAATGTTTTTAAATTTTAATTTCCGAATAGATAAGACCATTATTTATATATATATATATATAGTCAAATTTATCGTCTATAAGAATCTAATATAAGAAGTAATCATTTATTCAAAATTTATTTTGCACACCTTTGCACATATTTTGCGTTTAGAGATATCGAAATCAGAAATTTTGTTATATTTTTTTTTGTTTACTTTTTAAAACAATAATAGTCAATACGGAAAGCTGATTCCTTTATCTTAATAAAGTTAACGAGAGACATGTAAATGAACAAAAGTCGAAGGCGTTAAGTTAAATCTAAATAGTTTAAGTTAAATTGTATTACGAAAAAAACAAAAACAAGTGTTAAAAACATAACGAAGACGTCGATAGCTTAATGGTTTGCGAATCTAAAGGAGCAGTTACGAATATGTCACCGAAACTTTATTTAACTTAACCAGTGGTAGCTCTAGGAATGTTATCACCATAATAAATATTCTTTAGTTTCAGCTCCCAAAAAAAAAAATATTAAAAACATAAATCGTGAGATAAACGCAAAATTAATCTTTTCTAAATCACAACTTTTACTATTTTTAAGATTATATAATTTAGAAGTATTAATACATCATCGACAGGGTTCAAAATCTAACTTTTGTTGATTTTTAAACTCTTGTTGATCTTTTTTTTTGCGTGAAGAAGAAAAAAAAAATAGAGAAAGGAAATGTGAAATTCGTACAATTATGAAACTATACGCGAGCATACATGAAGAGGAAAGCACCTAAACAATAGATGAAATTACCGATTGAAAATTATAATTTTTTATTATATGTATGAAATAAAAATAAATAAATAAATATATATATATACGCACGTGTTAACGCGTCGGCCGCCGCTGCGGGAATGGTTTGGTTACGTAAGTGGTACAAAGCTTTATATAGGCCGCGCGGCGTCCGGCAGCCACTTTCTACGCGCCCCCTCGCTGGACTCGCGGGACTATCCGGCGTTGTTTGTTTCGTTTCTTATTGAGTCGTTGACACGAATCTTATTTAATTATTAATAGGTTCTTCTTTAGAATTTTCGTATGGGTCAATGACCTTATCGATTAGGGAATGAATGAATTATTTAATTATTAATATCGCAATGCGATAGTATCTAGGAACGATATATTTGCGTAATTGTCGCAAGAAGGGCCGAATTGTTCATTTTCTTATTTTATGTAAAACGAAAAGCTATAATGAGTGATGGATAGGTTGAGAAATAAAAATTAACTGCCCCAGTGGCGAAATGGTTGACCCCTTGTGACTAGGGTAACCTTGTTTCGATTCCGGAGCCATATAAATAATGGAAACTGAATGCTGGTGGGGTTTTCACCCGTCTAGATAGCTACCACCCCCGGTGACAATCTGTCATCGTAACAACATTGCTCTGTTTCGGCTGTCAAACATATGTTTTTCGACGAACACGCTTCGCCGTAAACGCTTTCATTGTCACTTAAAATCGTGTGAAATCAGCGCCAATTGTAATCCCATATCGTATTATGGGATAAAACAAGTATGTAAAGTTAACGATTGCCAGAAGCCACTTAGAAGATGCTAAAGGAAAGGATAGATTTGTTAAATTATTTTTTTTTTATTTTAAATGTCAAACATAGTTTTTTTTTCCGAAAATTAAGAATCTCACAGAGTTGATGGTTGAAAAGCGAATGCCGCAGAATATTCGATATAAAACGAAAGAAGTTTTCGTTCGTGTGACAGCGAAACGTTTATTTTACAATAAACAAGCGGTCAGCAAATGGTCCCTTATGAAGTACGAATTTCTTTTGTTCAATTTAAATGGCCGAATTGTATTCTCCTTAACACTACATCCACCGACAAACTTTTATGGTTTTCTTCTCGTATCCGTATTTAGTTTTGTGCGTTATTGCATTCGAGTTTTTCCCGTTTCGCGATGAAATATATAGAACGATGTCGCCGGAGGCGGTATGAAAAAATAAAAATATCAAACGCATTACAGTATACGTAACTTCTCATATAGGGTCGTCCAGTCGAAATGACTGGTGCGATAAAATATCAAACGCATTACAGTATACGTAACTTCTATATAGGGTCGTCCAGTCGAAACGACTGGTGCGGTAAAATATCAAACGCA
>DWQX01004037.1:0-16010 GCA_018245475.1 Pharmacophagus antenor
CTGGGCCAATTTCCAGGAAAAGTGCCCTTTTCAGGGCGCCGGTAGCCCCACACACGCCCCCCTTCCCACGAGGGGGTATGGTGCAGCAATGCATTTTACCCCGCGCAAACAAAAATAAAAAAAAGGGTGAAAGTACGTAAAGTTATTATATACCCTTAAATAACACTTTTCAATTAAAATACAGAAACGACCATAAATAGAAATTGCAAAACCTCAAACTTATTTAGAAATTAAGAATTGCTAATTAATTAGATTTTTCATATTTGTTAACTTTTTTTTTAATTTTTGAGAACAACAATATTTACAAAATTGTTCGTCAAGCAGTCAACTTCGTTTAATCATTTTTGTTTGTCGTGCGGTGGAAAATTTTAGCTTTCCGTGGATTTAGATTAATTACATAAATATTATAAATATTTTTTTAATGGTCATAGCTAACATTTTGGCCTCGATTGTACTTGATGTTAACTAACTATGTATATATCTGCAGGAACATATCAATGCTGTTATGGCAGCCGATTCACATTGAAGATTGTAGTTACCCTGGTGAGTTTGAAGAACCCTGCCACAATCCAGATTCAACTACTCCTATGGCTTGGGAACGAACCCGGGACCGCCAAATTGCAAGGCAAGCGTTAAACCACTGCGCCATAGACATAGTGAATATATAAGTAGTATATTATTAAGTAGTACGTTAAAAAATATCAGCTTTATAAAATTATAAATGTCGAAATAATGAACCTTTGTTTAACTTTATGTACACTATATATAACTATATTTATATACATAGTCAGTTGTTACAAACTATAAACTTTTATCTTGCGTTTCATAGAACTTTGCAATCTAAAGCTTGTAACATATTCATAGCGTTGCCTTGCAATGGAATATACACAGGGAATTCAAGAGAATATATCTTTTATACTGAATTTTTTTCTTATCGCAAACAATACACTAATGGATTACGTTATTGAACTGATTACAATGGGAATAATTCTTGATTTGTTTATCTTTTTGAAACAAATGTCCGATTTTAATCTTACGTGTAATTGAATCTTAATTATTAAAACTATTTGTTTTTTGTTCACTGATCACTTTAAAACTCATCGATGTGAGACTCACCATTCAATGCGGGATAATTTATTGGTTTTAGATTAAATATTATGTTGAACACCGATTTTTAGTTTTGAATTCGAGATCTTTTAGGACGTATATATGAAAACGATTTCCGATCTAAAACTAATCAATACCTCATTTTAATTGGTTACACATTCAATATTTAAAAAATTTGAGCATTCATTCATGAATGGACGTCGGTGCTGACATGAGCTACCGGTGGGTCAAAAATATATGGCCACCATAATTACGCCGTCGTCAACGTGTTAAACAAAATGTTTTTCCGTGGCAAATTGAGCACACATCATCATATAGCAACTAAGTAAAATTAAATAGTTATTTCTTCCCAGTAAAAGTCTAATGCATAAATTATTATTACTTTTTTACTTCGTTATCACGCTGCGTGTCCATGACCGAGATTCTAAATCTGTATCAACGTTTATTGCAAACGGGAAAGGCTCTCGTGAAGCTAAGCTGAGATTTATTGCCGTTTCATTTCCCAGCAACAGGCAATTGTTGGCGTATTCAAAGAGAATATTTAAATAGTCATAGCTTGACAAGTTATTGCAATTTATTAACTGACAGAAGGTTCTGAATTTGCCGTAGATAGTTTTATTAGTGTACGAATAATGTACGCCTAATGTTGGGATAAGCTAGTGACATTGATGATTCTTTTTTTGGTTTTCTTGAATTTCTTGAATTTTTATACCAAGATTAATTATGTACCTATTACATCTATTAAAAGTAGGCGCTTTTTAGTTTTAGTTAATCATGGGTTAATTATTTTAAAAAGTATTATGTGAGTTACGTAGGACGTACTGTTGCAAACTATAACGTACTACGGGCAATGTTATTCGGTACAAATTTATATATTGCATTCGAGGCCGAGTGCTAAATCCATTATTATATGTAATTTTTATGCACTTAAACTTTCAAAGGGACGCATCTTGTGCATCCGGGATTTCATACGGAACCCACTTATGCTACTTTGGACTACGCCTAAGCCCTTTTAGTTACCTTCCACCACAGAAAGTGGTTACTTTAGTCTAGTTATTAGTCCGAGACAGCCGATCAGAAGTTCATTTTGGACCTTAGACGGTCTTAGGGTTTTCTCAAACCCGCCTGTCTCAACCACTATGTAAATAAAATGCTGTAGCAGATTTTCTGTACATATACAAATATATATACGAGTCCTTAAAAGTCAGAATATTTTGGATGACCACCCTTTAGCTCCTACGGCCTCATTGTCACTTAACATGAAATGTAATTGAGGTGAAATGTTACAATGTGGATCACTTTATCATATAGTTTTCAATGTTTGTTTATAGTTACATTTTATGAAAGTGGAGTTTTTATGAAAACAAAGACAATAGTAGAGTTCGTCAAAACAAATTTATGTTAGCATATTAAACGCCGGGCTCCGTTTACTTACCGCTGCTTCATTTCTCTGTAACAAGCAAATCTTATTTGTTTCCACAGCAAAAATAAATATGTTAATGGGGCTCCAGAATAAAGCGACGTAACAATGATAAAACATGATGAAACGAAGTAAACAATATAGCTAACATTTTGTAGTTCAGCGTTCGTTTGAAAAATTTCGCGTAACAATATGTTTCACGTTGCCGGCATTTAAGAATAACGACATATCTAGTTTTGTTTCGTTAAGCGAATAATGTATTCCAAAGTGTATAGCAATTAAGGGTATAGTGATATTGAATTGTGGTCAATGAAATAACACAACAAATGTAAGTGCTTTCGCATAACGTGTGAGTTTTTTTTTATAGATATCAAAGTATTAGAGCTATAATGAACTAAAATGGATCCATCGTAA
Source organism: Pharmacophagus antenor (assembly GCA_018245475.1). Classification (NCBI taxonomy): domain Eukaryota; kingdom Metazoa; phylum Arthropoda; class Insecta; order Lepidoptera; family Papilionidae; genus Pharmacophagus; species Pharmacophagus antenor. Next base: position 2,942 of record DWQX01004037.1, read on the forward strand.
AACTTTCCTTTTGGAAATGTGTCGTTATTCTATAAAATCGGCGATATGTATTAAGATATAAAGTATAATGTACAGGCCGGAAAGTAATTTAACAATATTTTAGAGTAGATGAGTTTTCTTCGGCTATAAAAATTTACATCACTTTGATTTCTGGGAAAGGAATATGGTAGGCAGTTTTAAGCTATCCGAGTTCGAATCGACCAATCGAAATATTATATTTTTTTATTTGGCGACGTATCAAGGAAGATTATATTTTAAGTCAAATTCATATGGTATTGTTTACAAGCTGATCTTTTTATTGTTTGAAAGCATTTCATGCTATAAGGGATATGCTAGTCGACTTGGAATGTGAAGAGATTTACGCTGTATTAATAAGGATTTTAAAACTATAAATATGTACAAACGTCATATCTTATTCCTTCCGCTGACTTTGTTTGCGCTTTATTAAAATTTTTGTTTTTAATATATTGTTTTTTTTCTTTCGTTGAGCTCTTATTCACCTGTTAAATGACACCAAGTTAAAAGACAATGAAGCCGTAGATGAGGTGTGTTTGCTCAGGATTCTTCCGGTTCTAAAATGTATAACAGCTGGAACAGCAATGCTGTTATGTTCGAATATTGACATTGGAAGGTAGCCAGGCGGTTTTAAAAATACTGTCACCTTCCCTAACCTAACCCTGGTACTTAACAATACAATGCAAGCGGTAAACCACTGCGCTTCGGAGGAAATCAATAAAAAAATATTTAATTAAAGTTTATTCATTTGTGAATTTTTCGCCATGCATGTTTGATAATTTGTTTTCAATATTAACACAAAACGCGTAAATAGAATGGTCATGATAATTTCACCGTAATTGTGTTAAAATGTTTACATTTCGTGACGACGCCGTTTTCCAAGCAAATCATGCTTTAAGTGCCGCCATTAGAACGGCACTTGATACCTCCGCAGCGTTTGTTGACTTAAGTAGTTACTAATGCGATTCCACTATTTATTAATGACACAATTGCTTTTTATGGATAAATTGAAACTAAAAAAAATAAATATCCCGAATCACAGGAATAGTGGAGAATAAATGTTGGCAGGATTTTTCTGTCCTGCCTGGTCAGCTACGGTAACTATATTATAACAGCAGTGCTACGTTCAGGCAGTCATACATGTGAGCTAGTACTGGGAAAACATGCTTCATAATTTACAGCCTCATTGTTACTTAACATCAGATGCAATGATGGTCAACAGTAAGAGGTTAACCTATAAAAACACATGTTAAATTATGGTTGATTGTTAACCATTGCAGTTATAAAACATTTTTCCATTAAGTATGGAAATATGAAAAGTTACGTCATTATGCATAAAAAATCTTTTTAACACATTTTAAAAATGTTTTCGCCACAGGCATGCGATGGTCTCGTAGTAAATTGAGTTAAAGAGTCCCCCTTTAAAGCATTAATGTGCTATACGGCAGTTCTTTAGTAGCTGTTTTTAACAACTAAATAAAAAACTTCGTTCTTACGATATTTTGTTGTTATATTGAAATACTAATAAGTAAAAGATCTTAAATATTAAAACCATTCTTGTATTATTAAAAGACTCGAAAATATTTTCTACTATCCGATATTTTAACGACTGATAATCTATTTATTTCCTATTTCTGTCATTGAATAATTCTAATTTTGTTTCGATTGGAATTGTTATTATGTGATATGTTTCTTAGTTTTAATTAAACATAAATATATTTATCTAAACATTCTTCATTTATTTAAAATGTATGTTTTTTTTTAACATATTGTTAATAATAATGATGCTATTATTAATTTTTTAGTAGAAGACAAATTTTTTTTACGGTTCACTGAGAAATCTTGTTGAATTTGTAATTGTTGCACGGAGCGAAAGCATAATTATTAATTGTATAATGTATTATTAATTATTTTTTAATTAATAAAACTACTTCTTTTGATTAGAGGTCAAAAAATCTGGGTAAATTTTATGAAAATTTTATTATAAATATAATTATTTATTTGGTTATTTTACTTGGTGATTTTCTGCAAACACAAAAAAAAACAATTACTTGAAAATTTATTTATAATTAAGGGAATAAAAATTAAATATATAATACGATTGTTTCCAAGTTTCCGTGATTACGAAGAATTTATTTGTATAATTATGGAATGCCTTCAACTAAGCGAAGTAAGCTCCTTGACTAAATTTCGCCGACGGCGATAAGGCGATTAAATGTTTCGTAACAAATAGAAGTAGAAATTCAGTAGGCTTCCCCTTCGGTAGTCTAAATTAGTAAAATTAATGCGATTCAAATAAGTCGGGTTCTCATCAATCAGTTATTTCTAAAATAGTAGATCAAACGTTTAGGTCAAAGATCGCCAACCCGTGGTCACGGGATGATCTCAAAAAAATTAAGTAAAACCTATTTTAAACGCCCTCTCTGTTCCTTCCGTGCATAATTATAATCAACCTTCACCGCTTTTTCATTCCAAACGCGACATAGTATCCCATCAACGACTCAAAATGATAATTCAATTTTATAACTCAGACAATAAAATTAAATACGTTACCTTTTCACTTTTTTACGCTAAATATTTTGATTATCTTGTTGAAATGGGTGCAAACATTATAGATGTGTAAAAAAATTATATATGTAATAATAATTCGCGTCTTGGGCAGTAAAATCAAATCTAAATATCAAAATAATCAATCATGAAACGCTATGTCCGAATGAAAAATGATGAATGACGTAAATAATTAAAGAGATCCCATATTTAGATTTTTTTTTTCACATCTGCGTGTGCGTAATGTTCCAACACTCAAGGCTCTTGGTACACCTTGTGTACCAGTAAACGTATTACTAGATTAAAAGCTTTTAATAAGGTTTAATTTGGATAACATTCTATACCACGTAGTCTTATAATAATATCCTTAGAAAATTGGAACAAAATTCTGCGGTTGCGCTAACTGATACTGCTAATATGTTCCATCGTATTTGCTCAGTTAACTCGAACGTGGAAGTTTTTATCTTCTCCAAATAAAAAATCTTCTCGAGGGGGTGAAATAGTTTATAAAGGATTTTCCTCGGCTTAGTCACACGTAGTCTTTGTTTTAATTACAATTAACTAATACTTGATCTCAATTTCATACGATGTTAAGTGACAATGAAGCCACAGATTTTGAAGCTAGCTCATCTAGAATACTTCGAGTGTTAATATGCATGATTACTGAAACTCAGCAAGATTGTTTTAACGGCACATTGACCTTAATGATGGTAGGTACTTTCGTACCTGCCTGGATATCTACCATCTGTACTGTACTGTACTGTCCATATTTTTGCGATCCCGGGTATCGAATCGTGGGCTGCTCTGTCGTAATGTAAGCGGTAAACCATTGCGCCACCGTGGCAGTTAAATATCCAAGATAGCTTCCTTAATAGAGCTGGTGTTGTAACTCCACACCACATAAATTGTTGTCCAAGCGACTGTGGCGATCGTAATTTACACAAGCTTTACACACTTGACTGATTTATTGTCACCAACACGAATTGCAACGTACCAAGTATATTCAATTACGCTAAAGCGTACCTATACGTTTGCGGCTAGGTTGATAGACGCGGCATTTCATTATTTTATGTATATCTTATGTACTTTGAAATTATATAACTACGTGTAAATTAATTTAAAAGTATTAAGGATTTTCAATTCGTAATGGTATAATAAAACGTTGTTTGTTGTCAATATATGAACGTAGAATAAATCGTTCAAAAGAAACACATCAGCCAAATTTTCATGGATTCTTCATGATACATTTCTAATCTTAACTTATTTTGGATTCGTTAAATTGTTAATATTATTTTTATTTTTAATGAAGTGAATTAAACAACATTGAAATTCCTTCTGCCTATACAAAGCACTGCGTAAATTTGAAAGTTTTTTTTTATCATTACGTTGAGCAGCTTTTGTAACCATATACATTAATATATAATCTTGTATGTAAGGATTGTAATAGATCCACATACGTCTGATGGAAAAGCTTTTATACTTACCATAATATGTCGCCGACTAAGTACATTTACGTGTGAAACAACTTGTAAAGAGGTTTGAAAAACAGTGACATTCGCATGAATAATTAATTGGTCTCGAATGTGCCGAGTTAGTTGTTGAAAGCTGTTCAGATGAGAGAGGTTTTTGTTATAGAACCTTTCAGAAAAAAATTCAATTATATAATAACAGTTTGATGTACATAAAAAAAAAGTGAAATTAAATATTTTTTTCCTATATTTAGAATTCTACAATAAACACGTCATTTCTATATGACAAAATGGCAATGTGTTTATTTAATTTTAACACCTAATCTAATCAAAAAAGTAATTATAATAATACTCAAGATTAATATCTATCGTGAAGAAGAATTTCTTATCATATTAGTTATAAAAGTATTTGGTATTAATTCTAATTAACATGTAAATGCTGATGAATGTAAACTTTGTTATATATTAAGAATATGGTGATTTTATTTTATTATTTGAACGAAATGTTTCGGTAATGAGAAATTTGAAAATAAGTGTGTGTGCCGATTTTTGATAAAAAAAAACAAAGAAAATATGTAATTGTATAATTAAAAATCCTGACTAAATAACTGACTGAACTATATATCAACGCACAGCCTGAACCGTGGGTCCTGGAGATGTGAATTTTTGAGGGCGCGTTCCTTCTGATCTGCAAGTATCCTTTAACAAAGAATTTTTTTAAATTCCATTCCTGTGGGGAAGATAAGAGGGTTCAAATTCATTTAATCTTATATTTTTTTACGAATCGAGGAACTCAAAAATTTGTACATGCAGATTATTTTAATATTAAGTAAAAGAAAATCACCACGCCCATAGAAGTGGGCAGATGATTACTACTTACTAGTATGGTATAAAATCACTAAAGTTACGAATTAGGATTTACGTTTCAACTGAGTTAAAACGGTTTAATACTTGTGATTCAGTTATTTATTTATGAAAAAGACAACTTTGATCTAATTTGTTAGTAAATTATTGGAAGAAGTGCTTTACGTAGAATATATTATGGTTTTTCTTGCACACCAAAAAAATAATGTATATGCACATAAAAAATTAAAGTAATTGTTAAAAATAAAAAAAAGTAAAAAAAATACGTAAGCAGTGCAAAAGACGGTCTAATGCTAATAGCAGTTTCTTAGGTTGGACACATTGGTTGTAGAGATGAATAGTAAATTAGAAATACTTTACATTCGACCTCAAACATTCTTGTTACTTATATGTGTGTGTATTTTTTTATATTGTCGGTGCGTGAGCACGAGTATAATACAGTATCCGGTGCTTCATTTTGCACGTCGGGTATAAGAGTAAGACTTACAACAAATGTCAGCCGGGTTAGATTTTGTAGAGCGTTCTCTTTGTCGCACAGTAGCTTAGACTGAGACAGCGCTTGATAAAATCTAACGTAGTCGAATATCTCGCTCTTGTTCCCGACGTGCCAAATCAAATGACAGGCCCTGAACTCAGTTTTCCCGCCAATCAATTTCCTTTGAGGCTTAACAAGCTGCGTGCCCGGTAATCTAATTACCGACCCTCCACATAACGTTGTCGATGCTTATCACAATTTACCTGACCGGTTTTCGTATTTAATATCGTTTCGCCGACATAATGGCTTTGTTGGAAATAATATAAATATTGACGGTCTTTTAATCGACATTAAGAAGGTGGTTCTCTTTTCTTATTATACTTTTGCACTTATTAATTATGACCACGCATAACTTCACACTTACACTTCGAATTTGGTCTCTTAAAATAGTAAAATAGAAAAAAAATGTGGTGAGAAAATAGCAAATTTCAAAATTGATTTTTTATCTGTATTTTCTGTTGACAGTTTTTATTGGTATCTGTTCGACGTCGATTGTATTTTTATTTAGAAATGAAAAGATGAGCCATGTAGAACATTCACGAGACCACGAGATGATGAGAACTCTGTTTAACGTCGTAATCAACGAGGCATAAAATAAAAATATCAGCCCAATAAATTATTATAAACTTGTGGAAGCGCACAAACTTAAATACTTTAATATTTAAACACTTACTTGACCAGGAAAATGTGTAGTAACGCATTTACATGCGATATTAACTCTTTGCGATCGGAGTCCCCGTAGCGGATATACAACAGACATTTGCAATCATCATTATTATTCACTTAGCCTTATCTCATTCATTTGGGGTCGGCACAGACTTCATCCTCCATACATCTCAATCAGCCGTCATCTGTACACTAACCCCTCCTACACATATCTTTCACTAAGCAGTTCATCCATCTTTTCTTTGGTCATCCTCTTCCCGTGTATCCTTCTATTATATTATATATCGACCAATTTAGTGACAGCTAGCTTGATTTTCGGGCCGACGTAATTTTATACTTAATATTAAGAACTTTGCGAATAAAAATTTGAAATTTGAAACCCCTATTTCTACCTCTTGGGGAAGGAATTTCAAAAAAACTTTTCTTATTTGATCACACATGACATTACAGCCAACACACTTCCAGAATTTCATATTCAGGACCAGCGGTTTAGCCTGTTTTTGCGGAAAAAAACCGTGTGAAAGATTTGTTTTTAATTATCTAGTTACGAAGTATATCTTATACGCGAATTTCCGTAGCCAGCGTAACATGACATTTTTCAATTGTTAAGAATTTTCTGATTAAAACGTTGAAAGTTATCACGAAGGCAAATTAATAAGTAGATAGTCGCAAGTAATATGATGTTCAGTACTTCGGTATTTCGCCTATGGACCTGTTATAAATAAGAAGTATCAATTTATGGTTAGGAGTTTATATTAGTAGTTCGTCAGTGAAATGTGTCTTATTTAGATTAATACGATCGGATGTGTGTGATAGCATTTCAATGAAAATTGTGTAACCGTTTGTAAATTCTTTGTTAAACCTGTTTCAAAACAGTTGAAAGTATCTACTTATAGTAATAGTCTGGGAAGTAGTATTTTACCAATGAAGGATACAGTCGTCAAATACGCTTATCTGGTTAACATTAAAAAAATCTCTTTACACCTAACGGTAATCTCTTAAATATTTGTAAAACCGCAAAGCTGTAGACAAACACGGAATGGAGATAAAAAATAAATATTCCCATTACATAAAACTCAGATTAGGCATGTTTCAGCTTTCGTATGTTGATTGTGTGGAAGATTGTTGGAAAATATCATTTCACCGCGGATATAGTAAAATTTAAAATGACAAATGAAAGATTATGTCTTTAATAAATTCCAAATTTTTAGGATTGTGAAAATCAGTGACGTGTAGTTTGTTGCCATTTATTAACTACTTATAATGGCTACATTACTGCGGTCGTTTGCGCTTAGACAATTAATTATAGTGTTATTAGGTAAGTTTGATTATATGAATATGAATATACCTATAGATAATAATTAATTTTACAAATTACCTATGAATAACGGGTGCTACTTGCAATAACCGGTCGTACTCCCGACCGTGTCATTGGATATTGTACCTTTCATATTATTTCATTTTTACCTCGAACACTGGTTTATTCTGAATGGTTACTAATTTTCACTTATATTAAGAGAATATACTGCAAGGTTTTTTAGCCCCGTTTCTTATCCTCAGTTAGATACGTTAGAAAAGATGTGCGAGCCAGGGCGCTGTGTATAAATTATGACGTCGTAGCTGCTATTCAATTTAAATAAATAAAGAAATACCTCCGACATTTTACACGTAGTACTCCGATCTCAAGATAAGAGGCTTAAGAACACCTGTAGTATGGGTTATATGAGACCGATATATATGCATAAATATTTTAAAATAAACACTTAATAATAAACAACCAGACGCAAAACAAACACAAATGTTCATCACATAAAAGTAAATAATGAGCGGGAATCCAAACCGCGAACTCTGGTGTAACAGATAAATTTTTCGATATTCCATAGAGTAGTTTGGATAAATAGATTTTGTTTTGATTTGATTATGAAATTGTTTAAAACAGGGAAATCATTTTAAAAATTATGTTCTACTATTCTAAGAATCTAATATTTATTACCTTCATTCCAAATCGTTATCAGATTGCATTTACTGTTTAACTAATTTTTACTGCAATTATTGTTAAACTCATTTCTAGGAATAAAGTAACGATTCCGATAGTGCAATTTAATTCTTATATATTTGTCTGTGTTCACATCAAATACAGTTAAGGGTTGAAGGATTTTCACTCACCTCAAATGCCAGGCTCTTGATCTCATTGGATTTCATTGACATGATATTTTCCAATCATTTAATTATTTATCAAAAACACTATTAGTAATCATTTACTGCGCCAGTGAACGCGATCGCCTTTACAAGTGGCATAGGTTTTGCATGGTCATCGCCTATGCTCGTGAAACTGAGGAACGCCAATGAGACACCGTTGTACCATCCAATAACAGAAGAAGAAGGATCATGGATCGCTTCTACTGGACCATTGTGCAATGTTTTCAGTAAGTTTATGTTTTTAAATAACAAAGATTAAAAAACGAATTATTCAACAAGATAAATATCGATTAAAAAAAGGTTTCCGATAAAATTCGCAACTCAGTATCTTATAAAACCAACGATCTCATAGATTTCCAGAAGGCTTACGCGAATTAATCGAAAGATTTTTATCCAGCAGAATTATAATAATCTTCAAATAAGGCGGTTCCACTGATATCGTAAATAAAAAAGTTAGTGTCCCGCAAGGCTCTACGTTGTCAAAAAAAAATCTGCTCCGATACACGTTAAATAAGATACTGTAAAAAGAAAATAGTTAATAGATATCGGTTATCTTTTTGCTCTTTTATATTTCTCATTTACTTTCCAATATTAAATTTTTCTTAGTGTTTTAAGTTGGATCGTGTAACGTATGTTAATTATTGTAATATGTTAATACTTTTAAATAATGATTTTAAATAATATTATTCCGTTCCAGCTGTCTATCCTCTGTGCATGTTGCTAGATAGGATTGGAAGAAAATACTGCGCGATATTGGTTTGCCTAATAAAGGTTTTAATAAGCATCCTTTTCATTTTCGCTAAGGATGCATGGCAGTTAATATTGGAACGGGGAATAATTGGTATTGTTGATTTCTATGCATGCGCTGTTGTTCCTGTTTACGCTTCGGAAATCGCTGACGTAAGAACATATCTGTCTTTTCTAATATTGAAATAAACTATCTTATTGTAATGTACGGTATCTTGAGGTACTTGAATAATTATCTTTCTATTTACACTTATAAATGCATGAAAATAAAAATTATAACGTATTACATTGGTTAATTAGTATTTTATTTTAAGTAAATAAAAACATAATAATAAATCCCAATGAAAAATAAAGTTCTCATAACTTCAACGCACGTAAATAATTGGGTATCGACGTTCATCTGGAATATCATATTATAGTTACAAACCGGCTCGACTCATTTCTGCGTAGCTTCTTTGTTTTCAAAGAGATTTAATCAAGAGTGTTCACAAGTTCAAAAATGGGACACTTTGAAAGACTGTCAGTTCCTTTCTAATTCTTGACCAAAATATTTTAAAACTGTAATTTAACGTTATACATTTAAGAGAGTTTTGTTTATGTTGGGTGTTTTATCTTACAGTTTATTATCAACTGTCAACTAAATAATCGAAAAAAAAAATTTAATTTTTAACTCTTTCTTTTACAGATCGGATTGCGAGGATCTCTCGGAACTTTTTTCCAAGTATTGTGTTCTTTGGGTGTATTTATTACAATGTCTTTAGGACCATTCGTATCATATAATACTTTTAGTATAGTATACGCAGGAATCAATACAATTACAAGTATTCCAATATTATTTTTGCCTGACAGCCCATACTTTCTGTATTCGAAAGGTAAAACATTTATATTTTTTTTTATTGAGCAAGATTTTAATGCAGTTATAGATTAAAAAAATATAGATGACTTTTATGATTATTTTAGTAAATTTATGTTTACTTAATCCAAATAAATTGAAATTGTAATAAATATTTTACAATCATTTATCTACATTTGAATTTTACAACCGTAAACTACAACAATAATAATTAATTTAAGTTTTCAGGTAAAACGGACGATGCTATTAATGTGTTAAACAGCCTTCGCAGTTCCGAACAAGAAGTCAAAGAAGAATTAGTTTCTTACGCTTTATCTATAAATGACGAAAAAGTTGATAAAATGAAAATAGTTAGGAATCCTACTGTAATAAAATCTTTGATAATAGTGATAGTTTTCGCCGCATCAACACAGCTTGTGGGCTTCAACGCTGTCAGTTTTTACTTGCAAACGATTTTGGAATCCACGAAAACTAATGTAATGCCAGAAGTAGCATCAGTTATAATCAGTTTCATACAGTTCGTTGCAAGCTTTTGTACCACAGCAATAATCGATCGATTTAAAAGAAAAACTATTTTGATGCTATCGTATATCGGCATGTTAATAGGAATGGTAAGTTTTAAAATTTTGCTATTCTCTATTATAAAATTAGCAGATAGACTTTAATATTTTCGGATTAATTGAATATACCATCAGATTTTAATTTAAAACATGACAATTTGTTAATTCAGTAGAAAAGTATTAATGTTTTATTTAATTGGATTACAACTATAGGTTGTTATTTATTAAATGACAATGTAATAATAATGTACCATGGAAAAAATTGGTACAGTTTTTGATAATGTCAATTATGGGCTAACTCTTGACTTTTACAATTTCATATCATGTTAGTGTCCAAAATGCCCAGAACGCTTGCTGCTGTAGATTTTCTATTTGTCTATCGTTTATTGTGATTATATATTTAATATATCATTTTATTACAGGTTGGATTGGGTTCGTTTTTCAAAATAAGAGAATATGGAGAAATATCTGAGTTTTTGAATTATTTACCGTTAATATCATTAATTCTTGTTATATTCTCGTATAGTGCAGGTATATGAATAAGTACAATTTTGTAACTTTTTAATATATTTTATCGATTAAAATTAAAGTTCTTAGTATGATAATGATTGGTGTAAAACGAAAGTTAGTACTATTATTATAAACGCAAAAGAAATTAAAGATCACAAAGAGTTCAAGTTAAATAATCGAACATAGTCAACAGAAAAGTAATTTTTTCACTCTCGAAGAGAGCAATGAATCTGTAATCCTGTTGATATGTAGTTACCAATCTGCGATTCACTTATTAGTTTGTCCATCTTATACTTGAATACTTTATAAATAAACAATAATCAAGGATCACTCTTAGCGAAAAAGCAAATTAAACGTTGTAAGGCTTGGTCAGAAAAGTAAAATGAACCAAGTGTGCTTTGAACATCACCTACGTATAGAGTAGTTTTTTTATTTAGTATAATTTAATAAAGATTACATCAATATTTAGGTATCCGACTGTTACTTTAGAAATATTTCTCGATAGAATTTAAAAAAAAGCGTAATACGAGTAGGCAGATGAAGGTCAGAAGAGATATGCCATCTCAAATTTCAAAGTGGTGTACGAAACATCGTGTCAAACGTCCCAGCAGGCATCATATTGTAATTGTCTACTTAATACATGTTTAAAGAATCTCTCATCTTATTATCATTAGTTATATAAACTTTGACTTTTACAGATGACGATTCTAGAATCTTTCCACCTATTAGATTGCTTCTATCAAATGTATTTATTGTCTCTTTCATTATAACTCTTTCGAATCAAATTAATTCTACGTATCAATATGTTACTAATTCATGTTACTATTAAATACTAATTCCTTTTTTGTTATTCCTTCGGCTAAAACGTCCAATAATACAAATCCAACTTTTAAGTTATTTTTCGTTTCTACAAAAATAATTTCTATTTCAGGAATGGGGTCTTTACTTTGGGTAGTTACAGCTGAGTTATTTGATGGTCCTGCTCGAGCTATTGGTGCTGCAGCAAGTGTTTCATCCTCGTCATCTTTTATATTCCTTACTACAAAATACTTTAGCAGCGTCACACTCGCCATTGGGCCCGCGATCACGTATTGGATATTTAGTGTGATGTCGGCTTTAAGTTGTATTTTCACTTACTTTTGTATCCCCGAAACCAAAGGAAAAACTTTTAATGAGATTCAAAAAGCAATGGGGGCAGTGAAAAAATAATTGTGTGCATAATAAACTAAATTATCTATTAATTCAAATAAAGAAAAAAAAATTTAACAATTCTGGTTGTTATGGCGGGAATGTGACGCTAACTACACCTATGTTTAAGGATATTTTATTAATAAATCAGTTTCGCAAAGTTACAAAACTAAGCAAAATTTCTAATACATTTGGCAAGATATAGAAATAGCACACTAGAAGTAACAAAGTTAAGATGTACGAGTATATGGTTTTATTTTTCGTTGTAAAACGCCAAGCTATGTTCTGTCTCATTTCTTGGCATTAGCAACAGCATCAACTTCTTTAAGAACTTTCGTATTGACATCTATTTTTAACCTTTAAAACCGTAACATATATGACCTACTATTATTTATATTCTATTCTCAATTAGTGTATCTGTATGCGTGAGAATTATTAATAAAACTATAAATTATTAAATATATTAAGGAAATATTTTATTTCATTTTATAATTATTATATTTATAATTAAAACCAACAATAAATATTTAACCATACCATAAAATATTTAAATAATTTTAACATCGACTTTTATCAACTGGAAAAAGATTTTAATGTAACTTTGTTCACTGGTGAAATGCATGCAATGAACAATTTTTTTATATAATACTATGTACATTTTAAGGAATCTAACATATCTTAGAAATTTTCTCAGGATATTCTAGCTTCAACTGAACGTTTTTAAAATTTTAAGAAAGTACAGTACCCAACATTCGATTTGATACGTCGGGAACAAGAGCGATATATTCGGCTAAGTTCGGTATTCTAAAGCGTTGTCTTTGTTTATCGTATATAAGCACTGTGTGAGAGAGAGAACGCTCTATAAAACCGAAACCAATCCATTTTAGCTTTCTTTCTTCTGCTTGACGTGCTAAAT
>DWQX01004038.1:0-16009 GCA_018245475.1 Pharmacophagus antenor
CCGCCGCCTAACGCAGGTCTGGACCGATCCCCGATTAAGTAGGACCAGCCCTATGGACGCCGCCCATGACTCCACCGTCGCGCGTTTGCCTAATCTAACTAAAAAAAAAAGATCGTTTCGATGGTCATTCATTTTCGGTTAATTTGCGTGTTGATTATACATTGACACGGTGAACACGTCCGATCAAATACATTACCGATAGCCTAGCCATTAAGACGTTATCGATATTTTAAAACATTCATGTGTCGATAATAAAAATCGATATTTGTAGGTCGATTTTGAAAAACATTACAATGATGTTTAGCCATGACGATAGATCAGCGCTATTGCATTCGCCACTTGCTCTATTTTACGTCTTTATATATTGTTTATATTTAGCGCCTCGATTTCACTTTTTTTTCAATTTTAAATTTCAATTTTATTTAGCGTAATAAATAAAAATTATTAAAAATAATTTTCTCATTTCCAAGATTTTTTCAAATTTTTAGTGTTTTCTAAACACATCGTTATGTCATTACTAAACTTCCACGTGTTTTACCTCCATTTTTTTTCTTTTATTAAATCGATGTTTTTATGTACGATGTTGCATCCCTACTTATACCGTACAAAAACTGGTTCGAGTGCTAATCTGTTCATTTGGTGTGAACATATTTCGTTATGACAGTTGCTTTATAAGAATATTGCTTAATTTCGTGGTATGAGAAATTAACGGTGAAAATTACAAATGTAATAATAACTTTGTTAATTTATGACATAGCTAAAAACTTACTATACAAGCACCAATTCCCGCTTCTTTACTTAATGCGTATAATTGTAACTTCTTAAGTTTAAACTTTGTAAAAAGCGTTATTAAAAAAGTATGTCTTTAATGAACATATAGATTAATCGAATGATTAAAAGGGTGACACTTATTGTAAAAATTACATAACTGTTCATATTTAAAGCTTAAATTGTATATATTAATAATTTATATCTTAAGAGAGAAAACAGATTCCAGTACTGTTCTGTCTTAAACAAAACGCAACTTTATTTAGTATTACAAATCAAATTTCTCTGATATTAACATTAATTGACTATAGTTTTATCATTTTCAAATTGTTACCAGTTAATTTCAATAAAAATGATTCGATATTGTTTAAAATTCTCTTTCAGACTTATTTATTAAATAATTAGCCATCTCTCGAAAGAAAGTATGGGGTTGCAATTAATTTAGCACTTATCAACAGTTATATCTGTGTGTACGCGATAATACTGTGCGATAAATAATCATGCAAGGTATTAACAATGATAAATAACGTAAGACAGCCCTAATAACATGTCCAATGTTTCATATGAAACTTAAATGATGATTTCAATATGTTACCGTAATTGAAATTAATTACGATGGAATAAAATTAAACATATTGTGAATTAATATTCATGGCAACAGTTAAGTCTATCAGAATTGTGAGTGAACATAAAATACATAAATAATTAATGACGTTATATAAAATTAGTAACACCGAATAAATAATAGGACTTGTTACATAATGTTATCGTAGATAAGCTTAATATGTATTTAGGTGCATATCAGTAATGCGAAAATATATTTTCGTACAATTTATATGCATTGATGATGTGGGTTATATGAAATTTATAAATTTATGTGGGTTATGTCAAAGTAATTCATTTCGCCTTCCAATTTTTTTAACTACTAACGTTTTTTTAATGTGTTAAATACTTTTAAGCATCCTAATTTATTCGTTACATTGTCATAAGAATACCGGAAGTTTAAATATATACCTATTTCAATTTTCATATAAATATTCTGAGATCTGAAAAACTTTTTTTGATTAGCGCCATCTATTTTATTATTTGAGCAATATGATCAATTATATAAAATGTGTTGTTTATAAAAACCGCTGTTTTCCGCCGGTAGGCTAATAAGGGCTAATTAAAATTTGTTATCTCTGTGAAAATTTGTACTTAATTTCACGACTCTGTCATTAACAAACATTTACTTTTCAACGTCGTCATATATGTCACTTACCACATTGATGAATTGTGACAAATACTGTTCTAATCGTTTTACGACTTTACCAAGACTAGATCGCCTTTTATGGAATCTAGTGTCATAATTACAATTTGTACTATTTTATATATTACGGTACTGTATTATATGAAATTTTATTATAATACTCTCTTTTATTGGTTATGGGCTAATAATTTCACCAGATGTTAAGCGACAATTAGGCTGAAGATTGTGAAGACTGTCCACCCAGAATACATCTGGCTCTCATGTGTATTACATGTGAGAGTTAAAAGTATTCTAACTCACAAGCTCAAAAATAAAAGTATTTATGATATTATGGCGGTACATTGCTGTTGAGGGCGGTAACTAAGCAAACGGGTTCGGTAAACCTTACCACCACCCAAACTCCACTACTCCCGTAGTTCGGGAATTAAACTCGGAACCTCCGCGTTACAAGGCAAGCGATAAACCACTGCGCCTTGGAGGCAATCGTATCATAGTATAGATAAAATATTCTTTAAATACATAACAATAAAAAAAAAGGTATTATGATAATAATTTTGATATTACGAGTATACCGTTACCCTATAAAACATCTTATAATACATATGGCCAGGCGAAGCTTTTAAATTACGTTATTATACTGGATAAAATTATTCAAGTGACATTAAGAATTATTTATTATTGCGAAATCACTTCTAGATAAATACAGAAATAAAATAAAACTTGAATATAATAACAATTTTCTGAAAAAGCCTTTTATATAATCTTAGGCTCCATGTTTACTTCATATATTTCAAGACAATTGATAAATTTTACATTTGTTAAAAAACTGCACAAACGTATTAAAAATATAATTAACAGAATTTAATGCAAGAACTGTTCATAACGTTTTGACTAGAACTGTTAATGTTGAGTATTAAAAATATGGTAAATCGTATGATGTTGCAATTATATAAATCTTCCATACACTTACTTTTTACTCTAAAATATTTGAAACGGTTGTACAGGTAATCTTCAAGTTCTCGTTTTTGAACGTACCTGGAACAAAAAGAAGCAGTACTACGTCAGTGCCAATACACAGGAAATGCCAGACGCACTCATCGGAACTATTCGCATTAAAAGCAAGTGCGACAAATGAATGCAAGGTAATAACCTTGTAGAATTTATTAAAAAAAAAAACATTTAATTTTACTTAATCTAAAAAAAAAATTGAGTGATAAAACATATATCATATTGTTAATAATAATATTGATCCTCAACCTATACAATCTTTTAAAGGATCATTACAAATAAGACTATCACAAAATATTCAACGGCTGTTACTTTAATAGTAGGCAAATTTTAATAAAAACTTAATTAAGCAAAATCTATATTTTCTAATTTCTAATCATGAGAGTTTAGTTTTTACGAATCAAAAGGAAACTCTCACAAATATAAACTCATCAGCTCTTTAAAAAAACTGACACAATTTTACGTGGCTTCCTGAGAAAATAAAACAATATCTAAGAATTAAAATGTATTGCTTGAAGCGTAACTGGAGAATTAAATATAACAAAGATTGCGAAGGAAATCAAAATATAATAATTTTATTAAATCTTTATATAGACATATATCTTATGTCCACTGCTTTACTGGCATAAACTTTTAAACTGAATAACCTTTTGACTTTTCTCCAACAGAACGGTTTCGATAAACATAAATAATAGCTATTAGTCCTGTTAGCCGCAGAGAATAAACTTCATATCGCAATTTGCGTGCGTCCCAAAGTAGTGCTACTTTACTTAGCAAAATTCTAAGACTCATAAATAATCACCTCGAGCGGGGTCAACAAACTGATTCGTGAGCCTTTTGCCAAAATAATGACCGGACAGTTACTCGCCGTTTATTCGCGGATTATTGATTAGTTACATTTATTAACCGACGCAGTGCAAACAGAAGAATGGCTATTCAACTGTCTCATTAATGCCAAAAATATGATTGTAATTTTTATGCGATTATTCAAATTGCGTAATCTGACAGTTAATTCATTACGTACAATGGAATTTTGTTTTTTGGTACAGCTACTACCATCGAGATTATCAATGTTATATGGCGAACAACTGCTACCTTAATATTTGTACAAAAAAAATCTCAACAGTTACTAGACGTTGAATACAATATTGACGGCAATTAGCGGTTTTGATTGTGGATTGGAAAATGCAACATGTAATAGTTTTAGTTAGAGGATAAGGCATCTACGATTAATTACCTAAAATTTGCGTGTTCAAGCATTACAATCAATACAATACCTTGTTTTATTTGTGAATAATCAGAGTATGTTTTAGATGTGAAAGTCAGAAGTATTCTGAGCGAACACGCTTCACCAAGTTGAAATCTTAGCCCGTAATCGTTAAAAAAAAGTTTGAATTGTCAATTTGGTACTTCATAGACGTGATTTTAGGTTTCTACTGCTGTTTATACATTGTTTATTTTATAATAATAAGAAGAAAAATAAAAATATTTTGCAATTAATTGCAACAATAGATTTTAATTGATTTAATTAATTGTAAATTTTATTTTACTTATGAAATGTTGCTAATGTACAAATTATTATTATATTTCTTAATATTCAATATTTCATTAGATGACAAAGTACACTGTGGAAAAAAGAATGCTGCGAATCAACCACTCATATTACATACCCAACTAATATTATGCAAAATACTGTGTATAATATAATGCATAGAGAATTCCAAAAAATGAATTTTGCTTTTTCTGCATTCGCTTACCTGTTTGAATACCTGTTACTTACAATAAATATTAGTGAAAAAAAAAATTAAGATATTTTTACAAATAGCAAAAAATTTGGATCATTAATATAAATATTAGTCGTTTGGCACTAGTCGACCTTTAGCATTTATATATCATAAGAACCTGTATTATTTTTTACATAAATCATAATTGATTGTTTTACGCCAACAACGTTTTTACCGTAAACAAAAGTAATTATCGCCGTCGACAAAGACCTTATTCGCCGTCGTCCTTAGTGAAGCGTCACTTGAATGGCTGACGGAATACAACAAGGCTGTTAGGGCGGCAGATGCATATTGTATGTGGCAGTTAGACAGATGGGATCGAAGACACTTTACGACCATTCAAAGCAATGACAAATTTAATAATTATTACAATTTGAATAAATAAAAAGAAAATATTATTTTGGTCAAGGTCTGTTTTGTGTTATTCGTTAGATTTTAGGGTTATTTAGTAAAGCTTCATTCAATTTTTAAATGCATCTAACAAAATGTAGAAGTTTATTTTGTCTGTATTATCTAAGGTCGTTTGATAAATCAAACGCATTACATGTCTTCACGCAAAACGTTTATAAAGTAAAAAATTGTCATAATGCCGATTATGTTCTAACATTTCACCTGATTTCATCAAGTAATTAGTGTTAGTAATGTTCAATGAATGCAACGTTACAAAAATTATTAATAAAGCAGTGAGATGAATATGGCAACACTTTTTCTAATACGTATACCTAACAAGCGTATTAAAGAAAGAAACTTTTAATCACTTATAACCGCTAATTGTAATTGTGCTGACTGCGTGATCATTTATAAAACAGTAAGCACTTAATTAACCACCAGTCGTAATTACAGATCACAGATAACAAATAATTGCTCCGCCATGGTGTTAATGACAGTAAATTCCATTGAAAGCTTAGCAATACTGTCAGATTGATATCAACTGAAGTGAATTTTTGCTCCGTACTCACAATAGAAATCAGATTCGCGCTCTTTATTTTTGTTCTAAGAAATAATAATGGTCTTGTATATTTTTATACATAGTTTGTTACTAATTACACTTCTCAATATATTTACGTAAGGTAATGTCTTTAATGACATAAACTTTGTTTTAATTCTTTTTCTCTATCCGATATATTTTAACCTTGAAATTAGAGGTCACATATTAGATTTTAGTAAGTGTGGAGAAGACATTTTTATCGACTTATTGGATTTAATTCATTTACGGTCACGTGTCATCGTACAATTTTAGCCGCTTTGATGCCCGTAACTGAAGACAATTTGAGTGGATGGAACAGGAATAAATCTCACACAATCGGAAATCAACCGCCATTAGTGGTTACTAGTACGGGATACAATGGCGGCCAAGGCATTTGTATCGGCGTATCATTAAACGCGGACCGCATAATTTTTAACCGTCCTGGTGTTGGTCTTGGAACCAATTGCAACTATGGCGGATTATCCATATCGATTTTATGTATTTTAAATAAAATCAAAGTAAATTGCTACGGATGCCTGTGCCTGCAATTTTAAGGTTATATCTTTTTTTATTACTTCCTTTCATTACCGCGCTAGAATCTAGACTTGTATTACAGGGAAGGGCATGCTAATAAATAAGAATATAAGTGAACCGATATTAAAGTTTAGTATCACCAACTACATAAATATTTATTTTGATAATTGATTATGTTCGATTACAGAATAAATGTTATCATTAACTTAAAATACTTTCAAATTTATCATAATACGAAACCTTGCCAATGCTTACAAACACGTTTTGTAATAACTATATAAGGTTTTGTAATAACGCGAATTGGATGATACTATAAATTTTAATTACCTTTAAAATCTTCCATTTGACATATAAGTTTAGTATAATTGACATTTCTTTAGACAGTTAACGATGTTGCCAGTGAAACTAAGCCGATGAAGGTATGCTAGTATTTACATTGAAATCGATCGTGTCTCCATTGTAAGTTGGCATAAGACGATAGTAACAGGACTTTAGGCACGCGACGTGGAATTTAATGTGCTGGATACAGTGACGCGAGGATATCTGACACGACAACTTCGTTAGACATGCGACAGCCAGAAGTGTACACTCAGGGTAGGCAACTAATTTAACTTGGTTCCTGGGAGTTCGGTTAGGGAACGAATTTCAAGTCCGTTGGTTCTGGTTCCCTAATTTTTATCAACCAGAACTAAATGGACTGCCGATAAGCGATATTATATATATAAACAGAGGCTAACTAACGGTGGTTGCTTATTCCGAGTGCACGCCACGTTAGAGACAATTAAAACTCGATGCATTTAGCCGTTTAAAATTTCGTTCTTCACGTTCCTAGTATTATTTTATTATTATTATTATTGTTATATCAGCAACAGAAATACGCGATCTGTGAAATTTTCAACCATCTACCTGTAAAGGTTGAGATATAGACCGCTGACAAATGGACGGTGGTGGCTCAGTAATAAGGTTGTATTTATGACCCTTTAGATATAGTACCTCAAAAATAATAAATAAATCTACTTTTACATAAACTGGCCTTGTTATCATATAATTAACTTTTCAAAAACCCTACACGGATGTATTATTAAAGTAACAAGTGGTTAAAATGCCACTATGGTTAACCGAATTAAATTTGGAATTATTAAATATCATGACATTTATAGTTCGCAACAAAGTAAACGTAAACAACGGATGTTTTTTTTCAGCCGATGAAAAGAATGAGGTTCTCAATCAGATCTATAACATGTTTCCCTTTTTTTTGCACTTGTTCTTAATTTTTGTTATTTTTAGTTGCTATTTAATAGTTGGTTCTACTTTTTGGTAGAAAGCACTTGACATTTAAGATAATACACTTTAACCCATATTGTACATAAATTTCTATGTTAACATTAACTATGCTCAGCTACAACACTTCTCTGTATATGCAATTAACCTAAAAGGGGATAGAAAGTTTTCTCTTGTCGTATTAATATACAGAATATATAAATCGTTCAAATCCGGTCACTGTATAAGACGAAAAGATGAAAACCTTTTTATTTTCTTAATACAATGAACAAATAAAAATTAAATACTAAAAAAAAACGTAAATTGGCGTTTTAAAATAATATTACCTGTATTTAATACACCTACTAGCTTGTTCTTTTACGAGTACTAACTTGTTTAAGATGCATATACTCTGAGAGACGTCTTAACTTAAGAACGTTCAATATACTAATAAATATTTATCAATGCAATACAAAACAATGCAAATAAAATAATAAATATTTAAAAGGCACGCTTAATACGAAATACCACCCGCGATTGATATTTCTCGTATTTTCTAGACCCGCAGTGGAAAGCTAGATTAACATCTGTTTCGCTGCTTATAATAATACATCATTGACTGACTCCTAGCATAATTTGATCCTTAGACGATAGTCCCCATTATTAGACGGTCTATAGTGTTAGTGTCAGCTTTTCATTACAAGGGTCTAGATTACTGGCTTTTAAATTACCGGAACTAGTTCTCTCTGCGTAAGTTATTCAATAAGTATTTGATTGCCATCCCAGATTGCGTAAGTTATACGAACAAAGAACTACTTTGAAAATTTAAGTCACACGTAACATTCATACGTAATGATTAGAACATTTAATAAAATCAATCATAAATATAATTGTTTGTTTTATTTTTTAAAACCTGTTAAATTATTAAAGCTTTACATGTATTGTAATCAACCTATTTCTGCCCTTTAAGTACAGGTACCAAGAAAAACTTTTAAATTAACTTCTTGTTAAATCCTGTACTTACTATGCCTATATTTTTTATTGTCAAACTGTCGAAATTTCTAAAATTAAACTGTCACATACGAGGAATTAAAATTTGCATCTAGGTAAAGACCAGTAAAAACACAATATTTTTAGACAATATAAAAACATACAATGCTTTTATAAGCTTTCATTTACATTAGTTATAATAAATAATGTCGCGTATAGGATGACATATGAAAACATTTTCCCCCAGCGGAACCTATCGGTAGCTGTCGGTATATTAAATGAGGGCATTAGTATTTCAAACGATATATTCAATAATTTCTATATTCAAGTTCATGGAAGGTTAAGCTGTGTATTTCTTGAATCAATCATTATTCAATATAACTTAATGTCATCTTTTATCTTACATTTTAGTATTTCGTGTTAGTAACAACGATAATTAAATAGAGGTTTTCGTCGTGTTATTTAAGTATTTTGTTTTAGTCGTTTCATAATTAAAGATTGGTGCTGTCTATTGATATTTTTTTGCCTGTTTCTGTAAAGTCATGTTTAATGTACTCATATATGAAATAATTTTATAGTACGTACTAAGACTGTGTTTCACTGGAGGACGTTGTAGTTAGTGAATTTAAAATATGTCTTATTAGGTGATTAACGTAAATAGACGCTGTGTGGACATCTTAACTGGCATCTCCTCATCTTTTTCATATCGTTATTTCTTTAAATAAAAAATAAATTAGTAGACATTATTTTGTTAATACACACCTTAATGCCTTGCGATAAAAAAAAATATATTTCGACATAGTTATATATATGATCGCTTCTATATGTAAAATACATTAGTTTAACAGTAAATAAGTGATTTGAATTATAAGAATCGGCAAACCCTGTTCGAGTTTCGAAACTAAATAAATACGACTACGTACACAGATGTGGCAATAGAAATTAACTATTTAAAAAAAAAATCCGTTTCCCGAGTCAAGCGGAAGCGTTTAGTGACAAAAAAAAAATTATCACTTTTACGTAACCATAATCTATTCATTAAACATAATAAATTATACTACATACATCTCATCTTCTTCAAGCTCTAAGGAGTTTGGGTTCGAATAACAATAATGTTTTTATTACCATATATATCCATATATAGTAATAAAAATATATACCATATTATCCATTTTGCTACTATTAGAAATTTTTGTAACGATAATTATTTTTACTAGGAAAGAGCTTACACTTAACCACAATTACATACGAACTCTACAAGTACTCGCTACAAATAATATGGCAACGTGGTAGGTGCGGCTTCCACTATCAAAACACTACTCCTGTGGCCATAGAGTCTATCAAAGTATCTACGTGTTACATGGTAAGCAGTAATCTTCCATCATCCAATTGAAATTTTGAAGTATTCAAATTGTTAAATCAATAATAATAATTAAATCGATCCATGTTAAACGATGCAGGATGAGACATAATTGATATTATATTTTATACGATGTTTTGAACAAAGCGTAAGCTTGCATAATTTGATCAGTTTGCTCGTAATGCGAACGTGACTTAAAGTGATTCGACGATCTCGGCACTGGTGAAAAATTTATTGGATAAATCATTTCACTCACGAAATCGTCTCTGGTTATTGTTTCGCCTTATGAAGCACGATTTTACATAATGTTTTTAACATTATCTCATTTTGTGCATAAGATAATCTCATGCAGCATTATACTTTACTAGCCCGTCACACGTTAACGTTGCTCGACGTAAAATATTTTTGTTTTTATTCATGAAATAAATGTAATACAAAAATAACACCGTCTGTTTTTAATGTTGGGAAAGTGTCCATAACAGAGGTTAAAAAAATCCTTCTATTTAGAAGAACGATATCATTTTTTGTAGTAATGAATCTCCTAGCATTTATCTTATTCCCATCTAATCTAAATAGTATTACAGTATTCTTACGGCTTATAACAGTATCACTTTTCATTAGTGTAGAAAAATATTTGTCTGCCATTGCGTAATAAGGCTCATTAAAATCAAGTACCGATATAAAATCCACATTAACTTCGAAAATTAAACGACGTTACCTATCTACCTACCTAACTATACAACGGTTCGCTTCCTCTAGTCACAAATTATTAGATTTTTAATCTTCGAATAAACCATTTTATTACTTCTATATAATTAACATTATTTTGTCATAAACATAATTGTGAAATCACTACTTCCACAAGACATGACGTAATTTAAGTAAAAATGAAAGTTCATGTTAAGTGACAAAGTAATAGTGCTTCATTTAGTACATAAAACTACATCCAAGCAATATAAAAACTATGTAATTTTATTTAATACGGTGAATGTACGCAGATCCCGTGATCTTTTTATGAAAACCTATCTTATTATTTCTGATAACAATATCGTACATTATATCACCTTGTGATGATATAAAATTATGTTGGCACCATTGCATGTTTTTAAAAGTGAGGTACGCAACCGAGCGAGCGCTTCACGTGATAGAAAGTGATCACCGTCGCCCAAAGGCAGTTGCAATACTGGAACAATCGCATCGGCATTGTCAGCCTTGAAGAAAACAAACAAGCAACATTAAATATGATAGAATATAAAACCTATAGTTGTTTGTATAAAAGCAATAAATTGTACAGATGTAGAAGGCTATCTCTGAAACTGATATATTTATTTCTTCATAACTATCAATATGGTATTGCTTGTGACTGCGAAGAAAGTGTATAGGCAGCGAATAGTAACACCGTAGGTAGTAGTTGGTTGTATAAACAACACACACAATTCCAATGACTTAATGTAACAAAAGATTAAGCGTCAAGCAATAATTTCCATTTCCCGTTGCTATCGTAGGGAATATTTCTGCCGACACCAGCTACGATTTACATATGACTACCGCAAAGTTTATTAGGTTATACGAGTAATACATTTGCATAACATTTACACACCAATTTTAGCCTTTAAGGATTTACGAATAAAGGACACTTTCCTACATGAACAACGTGCATGTTGTTGCGGACCGTAAACAATTGATGTCGATTGTACTTGCATCTCAGTAAATTGAATTATTTATCGACGTATACGTCCGGAGACCCATAAACTCAGTACTGACATTTGCGGTAGCGATATATTATTAATTTATTATTTTCATGTACATTAACCGCATTGTTTTGAAGACAGTAATGATTATTGTATTACATACAATCTTTCCTGTGTCATTATAATTTTACACAGGATGTTTATAAAGTATAATTTGCGTCACTTATTATATGTGTTACATATTGTTGGAATGATTAAAATAATAATACAAAGAGTAATCTATTCTTCGGTGATAGTCGGTGCTAATAATCTTTTGAGATTTTACTATTTTGTCTATTACAAGGAATTATCATATATAATCTACAATTTTAAGCTTTATATTTGCTGCATAAATAATGTTTCACGTCACTGTAATTTCCAACATAAACATCCAAGTTTTCTGCAATAACGTATATAAATACATAATGTTTCAGTTTAAAATATATGCATCGTTTTCTTTATACTATATATCGATTGACATTTACATTAATGACTTAGCATTAACTCGTATGAAAATGTAACATGCTCTCTATATGAATTCGATTACTTGTAGTATAATGTAAATGTAGTATAGGTAAATAAAAAATCATAAATATGATAACTATTTATGTTTTAATTATGAAATTAAAAGTGTATAACGTCTCCAGTAACTACAAGTTGAAAATTATGTACACTTTATGATGTCTGTATAAATAAGTGTATAACATGAGACTGTATCCACTTAGCATGGAAACTAATTACTAATTAATGCTATTATTTAACAAGAAAGAAAGTCAACAAGTAGTATAGTGATTTGATAAATTAATGTACAAGTCAATAATAATACAATGTGCAATTATAAATTGTTGTGTTTTTTTTTTTCGGAGCCGTATACATTATAGTTCGGAACCATTTTAAAACGACGATCGGCTGGTCAATTCTATGTGAATTTCTTGACGATTTTTTTTTGTTTCACCACGAATAACTTTTTAGAGTGTTGTACATACAATCTGAATCATTTTTACAGCAACCAGCATCATGTTAATACCATAACAGTGTCAAAAATTTTAGTAATATAGTTTTGCGAATAGTTCTTTAACCATAAAGTACTAAAACACTATAATATTCTTGATAGCACACGATAAAATGTCTCTGTAGATTGTAGTAAGTGCAGTAATAAGTTCAAGAAGACCACGCAATTCTGCAAAAGTTTATTAAAAACATACACATACATACACAAATAAGATAAATAAGTTAGCTGTTAAAACCTGACCACGCCTTAAGTGGAATCATAAATATTCTACAGTCTGTATTTCATCCTTCATGATTAATTTACTTGTCGACGAGGAATACTTTTTTCCCTGTTAAAACATCGTTAAAGATTCATACCAGCTCACAACCAGCGAGGAAACCGGCTCGTACTATTATAAAAAATTAATCTATACGGTCATACTATGAGGGCATAAGTTTGAATGTGCCCAGCATTACACAATTACAAAAAAAAAATACTCTACATAGAACTTATCGTTAAAATAAAAAAAAAACAATAAAAAATAAAAATAAGTAAATGAAGAAAATTCAAACATTTTTTTAAGAACGAGATTAAAAATAAGTAAAATTAAATAATTTAATATTCATTTCCCATTATTTGATGCCACAATCAGCCACATCAATTGCGTTAAACTAATAACCATTATTTCCGTTCGAAACAAAAACTAGTCTAATGAACTATTCAACTCAATCATTATATTTATTACTCTAAATAAACTCTATAAAACAAAAATAACCTTAACATTGTCAGTATCTAATTGAACATGGCTTCTAAATCTTTTTTTTATATCCATTAAAAACTACGTAGAGGTGTTGAAAGCATCTCTCAGATTAGAAGTACGCAGCAGAGGGATGTTAATTACATGCCTCGATGATCTACGCAATTAAACTGATGTACGACCGAGTCTATTCTCTATGAAAACCGTTTTTATCGGTCTGATTATGCCTCGTCTGTTTTTCTAAGATTATTATATAAAGCAGAGAGCATGTCTAGAGCGGAGCCGTAAATAATTTGTAATTTTTGTGATTAACGTTTTGTTCATTATGTTGTTAATTAATTTAACAAAGCATTAATTTAAGACAGACATAAGTAGATACTTTTTATTATCATATTTACGTAATAAAACAATATTTAACCGGTGTAACTAGAAGGCAGTAGTATTTGGTTCGATTACGGGACTACCCACTTAGATGGTAAAATTGGGATTTCGATAGGATGTTTCTTCGAGCCCACTTTCCCAGCCACCTCTCGCTCTCGTATTGTCAATAAGGTGCAATAACAGCATTACTATGTATTGACAATCATAATATGAGTGTCACAGTTATTCGACGATTAGGTTTAATTTATTGTATCATCAAGTTATTTCTCACTGAGTCGAATTGTTGGCCCATTGTAGATTAAAAAAAAAAACGGAAATTTCTATATTGAGAACCAAAAAAACCTGTAAAATATTAACAATAAATTTGAAATGATGTATATATACTTTTTATATTATTGTCATTTCACATTCTTGATGACTAATAAATATTTAAATTTTATTATTTTTTGTGAGACTTTTGTGACTAAATTGCAGTTTTCTATTTTTCATCTCGTTATTCAAAATTGTTCACGAGCTTTTATTACACTTTTGTTATGGATATCGAATTGTGTGATGGATTCCGAAGCTGCTGGAGGTGTACAATTGATAATCATTACGTGAAATTATTCCACCATCGATCTCTCCTCTATACCATTACAGGGAGTGCAATCGTGGGCAATATAAATTTTAGTATCAACCTTAATCATTTTATACCGTAGTTTATTGATCAAATCCCTAACCTCATTAGATGGTTTTAAACATTATTACCTGTGACAAACAACATTTTCGAAAATGTAGTATATCCTAATTATATTCTTTGTAATCATTATAATTTTAATGCAAATTAAAACCTAACATATATAAACAATTGACAAGAATACTGACCATGAATTCATTCACAATTTCATGGACTTTATGTATTGTGTGCGGAAATCTAATATCCTCAATAATAAAAATTTGTAATTCTACATAAAACATCTTGAGTACCCTATAATAACCTTATATCATCTATTTACCATTGAAAGTTTCAACGAAATCGGTCCGTTTGTGCTGTAGATTATCCAAAAATAATAGGCAGTAAGGCAGAAATTTTTGATTAAATCATAGTGCGAACATTGATATGATTGAATGTTATAATTGTTACGTTTATATTAAAAATAAACATACCGGTACAATTCCTTTTTTGGATTAAATATATGCATTGTTAATTGTGTTTGTAAATTTACAAAACTAAATAATAAGCCTGTTTTAGACATGCAAAGATTACAAAATTATTATCAAATTCAATTACTCCTAGATTATAAATTATTAAGGGGGTACCCCGAGGTCAGCGTGAAGGCGTACCAATTCCCGGTTTGTAAACTCATAAAATTATACCTTGTAAATATTGTGTTTAACTGGGGAAATATGTTCAATAATAATATAAATAAAATCTAAAACTTTTGAATACATAAATAAAACACGTCATTCAAATAAAACATTTACCATATTTTATGCATTTTTTAAATATTAATATCATCTGTAAATTACATATCATTAAGCCAGCGTCATCTATTATCCTATTATAACAAATAAATAAATTATAGTGTGACTCATTTTTTTATACCAGATGTTTCCATAAATGGTCTAAAGGGATTATGACAATGGAGTCATGATTGAAAATATTTAATAAGCGATCACTTAAGGCAATTTTACGTTAACCATTTGTTCAGTTGTAAGATATTACATATATTATTGTAGGTATAAGTATAAATAAAAACACAATCCCCCAGTCGCCAACACTAACAATCCAATGGTTAGTCCAGGACACTTCTTACAGTGTCCATTAATGATAAATTAGGTATAATGTCTGTGTAATCTTACTAAAGTGTAGAGTTCCAGTTCAGTAGTTTTACTTTTCTTTTTGTTTACGCCCTATAATGTAATAACGTCATTTTCGCTTAATGTGCAATCTTACATTGTCAACTAAGTAACTGATTTATTGAGTGAAAATAATATAGATGTATATTATACTATACAGCTATTATATATGCTACAATGTATAACAGAACAAAACGGATGTGGTGCTAGTTTGGATGTTTACATTACACTTTGTGTAGTCTCGAGTTGCCTTCGCTGCGTAGTGATTAACCGTTTTCTTTGTAACCAGACGGTCCTGGGCTTGCTTCCGAGATTACCACTCTCAATATCAACCTGCCGCTATAACAGTACTGCTGCGTTTCAGCAGTCATACGTGTTCAAGGTATTTTGT
>DWQX01004039.1:0-16009 GCA_018245475.1 Pharmacophagus antenor
GAACCATGGACCTCCGAATTACAAGGCAAGCGGTAAACCACTGCATCTTGCAGGTAGTATAAAAGGTCGTATTTAAATATGTTCGCAGCCCCATAGTGGAAAACACGAATACACTCCGGCGTTAACTTGTCAAAGAACGTCGAAAATTTGTACCTTGATTATATTAGGAAATTAAAAATTAAACTTCGTTATATTCTGAGTCAGTTTGTTGAAGCTTAATTTACTAAAGGCCGTTTGAAGAGTTTTTATGTATAAAAAGTTTTGACGGTATGAATTGTTAATTTACGTTTAAATTACGAATACGAAACCTTTCAGCTATTCTATGTTAATGAAGGATTATTGTTGAAAAAGTTACGTTACGGCACACCTGTTTACGTGTTTGAAGTAGATACATGTCGGGTTGTATTAATTGAAATTATTTATTTAATTAGTTATAAGCGAAATTTAATTAATTTCGCTGCCTTAGTTTATATTTAATTTAATACACGGTTTGAAATTTTCCATTTATAATAAACTAATCCCTCTCATAACTTTCTCCGGTCAATAAGTTAATAATAATTATAACGGAAATTTAAAATTATAAAAATTTCGAAGTAATCAATGGAAAAAAATAATAATAATAGATTTTTATTAAACTAAAATATAAAACAGAAAGAATAAAAACGACCAATAGACAAATAACATTCACAACAGGAAAATAAAATAGATTAAGCAAAGAAAGTCAACCAAAATAAATATATGTAGGTAGAAACCTATTTAGTTTCTACCAAAATATGCCAAATTTGGTAAACGATTATATAGAAAGACTTAAAAAAAATTGCCTTCAAGAATATGTTAAAATTCAAATCTTATAGACAACCCTACATGATTCTTTTACCCTTTATCAAGAGATGTTGCTTGTGACCTACCTTCTATAATCTATCCCCGTACCTAAGTTCATAAGAATGACTGCAACAATTCGGGCTATAATATTAATATTGACAGCGTTAAGACATATCTAAAGATTAAACGGGGTTCTCAATTTTACTTGAAATTGAGTTCTGTCAACCGTGTGTAATCACTACTGGAATAATATGAAGATTAAGATAGAAGTTTGTAAAACATTATAAATAAACTAACTTTAGGCGAGGTTGTCTGGAAGAGACTGCTTTCAGCAGTAAGACCGCCATTTGCACTGCTAACGTATCCTTTTACTTCGCTCTATTTGTAACAGTTACTTTCTTTTTATTTTGTTTCATGTGTATTTTATTTTGTTCTTGTTATGCAATAAAAACTATTCTATTCTATTCTAAATTTGATTACCTCCGCTGCGTAATGGTTTATCCGCTTGTCATTACTTACGCGGAGATTCCGCATTCGATTGCCAAAGCCCCAGAAATACTGGAGTCTGGAGATGTTGTTAGGTTTTTTTTGAACCTATTTGGCTAGCTAGCACCCTCAATATCGACCTATGTGTTAGGGGTGGAATGTGAGAGCCAGTAGTATCCTGGGCGAGCACGCGTCACAATCTACGACCTCTTTATCACTTTTTTTTTTTTATTTTAAGACAGCCTATAACAGATAAACAAAAATAAAATTTCTCACAAGAATCTCGAAATGGAATCGGAGACTTTCGAGTTACAAGGTTCGCGCTGTAAAGATAGTGGCGTGATTGAGGTACGACTCGGGAACGTCTGCATTTTCGTGAATCGAAAAACTCCATCGAAGAAAATCGAACGTGCGCCGTTAGCTTGCGACTCTCGACTTGGGAACGGGAGCCAAAAAAAAAAAATACGACGACTCCGGAAAATTCTCGTTCGTTAGTGAATGTAGGCAACAATAGAAACGAAAGCACGCGATCGTAAATCTTATCTAGTTAGGTGCGTCGCCCGTAGCGCGCATCTTGATCGCATTGTGTGCGCGATTCGAAATGGTAATTAATTTATCGTGGCGACAATTAAAAAGTAAAGTGCGTGGGTGTGCAAACGATGTTAATTTTTTGTTCACTTTCGTAATGAAACTTCGTAACCTGTTTCTTGACAGCTTTATTGGATGTCAAAAGTATTGATATTATTATTGAAAAATCTTACAAGAGGTTGTCCGAGTGACATCTAAGGGTGCATTTCTTTTACCGAACAGTACTAGTGTACTAGTAGCAGTAGAGGTCCACCCATACAGGCCCAAAAGACTGGTGTACCCCTTTAAAGCAATATAGCGCTTTAAAATTAATAAATCACAATAGAAACGATGTCTAAATTTAATCATTAAGAAAAATGTAACGTAATAATTATTTATGTACGTACATTAATAATTTTTATGTAAATTCGTAAATAAAAGCTTGATCACGCCTTGCAGGCACGCCACTGCTAGTGTATGGATAATTTAATAGATGCTAAGTGACAATGAGGCCGCTGATGGTAAACCGTATTCATCTAGAATCCTCTAGATCTTTAATGTATGACCGCTGGAAGACAGCACTGCCGTTATGGCCGCAGATTGACATCAAGGGTGATGGCTAGCCTGGTGGGTACAGAAAATCGCTATCACCATTCAAGCTTCACCACTTACGTGGCGTCGGAATGTAACCTGGGACCTCCCTGTTACAAGCGGCCGAGCATCGCATCGAAGACGCAGTTTAAATTAATCACTAGGTCGTCTAGGAGAAGGCGTTTTTGGTAAGTTTTGCTTTCAGATATGAAGTGCTAGTCCAGGGGTGAGCTACCTTTTTCAAAAAAATATTAAAAGATTGTTTATAATTAATTATTAAATGTAAACATTGTTTTGTATTCTTGTGAAATATATTCAAAACAATTTGTGGAAACAATTCTTATATAATAAAAGAAAAGATGTTTTTTTTTTCACCGATCACATAAACATTATTTCTAACTTCGATCATTCGGTGATCGGATTTGTATATTTATTGTTTATTTTGAGAAATCCCTAGATGGTTTCCAAATTTTCAATTAAATTTTTTTATGCGTATTTACCCAGAACTGAAATAAAACACTCCCGTTTTTAATTTTTCATTACTTTATCAATATACATTACTTTACGATATACATTACTTTATTTTTACGAAATGGTTGGGCATTCGCTAGTTAGGAATGTACAGAACTACTCGTAGGTAGAGATTACATTCAACATTATAGATAAATGTTATACAATGAAAATTCTCGAAGAGGGAAATAAGAACAATATCTTACGCATATCATTGAACCTATTTGATAATCGAATGAATCACTTACAAATACTTCCCTATGTAGTCATGTAACTTAACATCAGTGACTTCGCTTATATTGTTTGTAGAATGAAAAAGGAAATTATTGAAGTAAGAAATCAGAACTTAATGGCGTATTCACACACCCATTTCAATGGCTGCCTAACGTATGCAGATGCATTAACTTTTCCGGAAGAGTTTTGCGTATTGTCGTAGTTTCACTCAAGTGTGAGTAGGGCTGAATGATGTGTCAATGACCCCGGGTCGTACGCAAGTCATTGCAAAGGTCATATGTATACGCAGTGTTTGTCAAAGTCCTAGTATTTTAACAAGTTAATATTTAATATATTTATTTACTTTATGCACAGTGCATACAAATGAACCATTTATTTAGAAGCCATTTGTGATAACTAGTAAGCAATAAGATTTTTATTCAATATTTGCTGGAAAAAGGCAAAAACAAATTTCACCGAATTTCTAGTCAATTCTACTTAAAGAAAAATGCGTTGGGAACTGTCATTAATAAAAGTAATTCAAAATAAACCAATCCTAATAAAGTTTGAGTATGAGTATGAAAATTAATGGTGACAACTCACTCCATCGGATATATTTTTGGACGGTCAGTTGAACTATTGCCGGTTTAATTTATATTAAATTATATATTTTCTTTAAAATGATAATGATTATTTACTTATATTCAAATTTATTAATTATTTATTATATACGGAAAAAAGACGTGCAGCTATAACCTTTACTATTAGATAAACGACCAACTGTCATGTTATCTTATAAAAAAATAGCAAATTGTGAGACGGACCCGCAGTGCGAAAGGTTCCGTACGGCATGAACAGAGTTTGAAGACAAGGCAGGCAAAATGTTGTAAAAGCTACTAATTCACGATAGCCTCACGTATAGAAAAGTTGAAAAAAAAGTCGCGGACAGACATACAGAAAGATGGACGGCGGAGTCTCAGTAATACAGTTCCGATTGTCACCCTTTAGGTATGGAATCCTAAAAAAATATGTCAAAGCTCATTTAATTAACATTTATTACATGGTAACTAACTAAAAATTATTAACAATAAATGCAGATGTTGCGTTGTGTAAAACATCAAACAGAAAACGTACGTTAGAAATTTGAACAGGAGAAATGGGATTTAAATTATTATTGGTCAGACAAAAAGTTATGTTTGTTTAAGTTATTGGAAGGTGAAACTCGAGTTCACCTTTACAAACACCCGCGCGAAAGTTAAGTGTGTGTCAATACGTTTTCATGACTAAATAAAACAAAAATTAATGTTTGAACGTTTGAACTGTTTGAACGTTTGAAACAAAGCGGAAATTAGATTAATTTTTGTTTTATGCAGTATTATACATACATTAGTTAACCCCATCATAAAGATAGAGTTTGATTGGACGTATTTAACAATAATGTTTGGTTTAATTTTTAACAAGGACTCATATAGTTAGCGTAACAAATTGTTACTGCCTTATTCTGCTCCGTGGTTGCGAACGACTACTCCGTACTTACGTGGCACAACAAATTACGGTAATGACCTCTCATTCAACTGCGAACAATAGACAAGGACGGGGCCAATTATTATTGATCGCTTATTTTGTAAATATCATGACAGCTGCGAAATTGTGTTTATGATTTTTGTCTATTGATAATAATATGGTTTAATTAAAGATGTCTTCATAGCATTGTATTTAGAGGCAATATACGTTAGTAGCAGCAAGTTTGTTAGAGCCCGTATAGGTTTTAACCTTTTTTTTATGCGAGGAGAGAATTAGACTAGCATGGCGTTCACTTGATTGTACGCGAAAAGCTACTGCTATTGAGCACTAGATTGGTTACTTAAACACTACATTGGCTTAACTTCGCCTTGAGCTACAATTCCTCTCAAATCGTAAAACATTAACATTTCCACGCTACGCTTATCAGATGAAATACCAGTCGAATTTTATTTGTTCGTTCCTTATTTCATTATTTTGGTCAGCTCATCTTACGTTTCTCTGTCAAGCTATTTACCGTTGTCAGTTCAGGCGCTAAGGCGTTTTTGAAGTCTCATTTTTTCTAACTGATCACCATAAAGATGGGCCATCCACCTGTATTTCGTGTCGAAAGGTTCAAAGTAACGGACTACGTGATCCCTTGGCCATTTGTTAAGTATTTATTCTGTCTGAGGTAGTATGAATATATTTTTTGTTTATGTCGTCTTTTAAGTGTATTGTTAGAAGAAATTAAAAAAATGTTTGCTATCGGTAAATTTAAATACAACATTCATAATTTTTGCGTAATCTCTTACAGAAGATATTTCGCAAAAACAGGATGTATTATGCTTACTTTCTTTAGGTCGAAAGTGTTTCAAAATAACAAACTCGCGACACGTTAAATGTAGCATTTCGTTCGCAAGATTACGTAACTTATTAATTACGGATCGATTTTGATTTTCGATGTTTGCAAAATTGCACGATACTTTTTTTTTAATGAACATCGGCGAATTTGAAATGATTCGATATGTTCTTAGTAAATGTAACGATTGTTAAATTGCCGCTGTAACAGCATTGCTGTCCTGCAGGTGTCAGCCAGAAGTATTCTGGGCGAGGGTTCACCATCTACCGTCTCATTGTTATATAATATCGGTTAAAATTAAGATTAAGTGTTAGCCTATAATTGATAAAAATTTTTTTTCGGCAACGCAATTGCGAATCCTCGAGTGTTGCGGCTGTTTATTGGCGACAGGTGAACCGCTCGTTCGTTTGCCTAATCTTTCTATAAAAAAAAATACTAACTATAATATAAATATTAGAAGAGGCAGTCAGTCAACTTGGAATTAAAATTTTTCAGCTACACCTTGCACTATTATAAGATTATGTTTAATGGATTGTAATTATTTTATGTATCTTTAAGTTAATGTATCTTTAAGTTAAGTAACTTTATCGCATTAATTCTAAACATATCCTTTACTTGTCAT
Source organism: Pharmacophagus antenor (assembly GCA_018245475.1). Lineage (NCBI taxonomy): Eukaryota > Metazoa > Arthropoda > Insecta > Lepidoptera > Papilionidae > Pharmacophagus > Pharmacophagus antenor. The sequence goes on from DWQX01004039.1 coordinate 6,174, forward strand.
ATATCAAGTTATATAGTAGATATGTTTTTTTAAAAAAAAACTTAATTATCAGTTGTAACCACTGTCATTTAATTAGACCGAACTGTCTTTCATTGAAGGTCATAAATCGAATTAAAATATCGCATTAGTAAGAGATAGAAATAGTATCTCTTGTTAAAACATTTGAGAGTTCACTAGGATTTGCAATATAATATTTAAATTGAATTACATTATTCGCCTATCAGAGATAAACGCTTTGAAATGCAAAGAGAAAGTGGTCCTGTTATTAACTGGTTTCCGGCGTGCACTAGAAGCCGCCATTTATTTTATAAAATAATGTATACAATACCCGTATACCGCATCGGTGCGAGCATTCAGGCTTCCTGCCTTCAGTTTTCGCGTTCTCGCTCACAAAATTTACTGAGGCCAATGATACATTTGTATATATCACGAAACTAAATACCAAAATTGATTTGATGGCGAACAGCACTGGCGATCTGACATTAATATGGATTACAATCATCGATCTGTTAATTTGCAATGACAAATGTTAACATTCAAATACATAACTACTCTTGTCGTTAAATCAGCTAACACTTGACCATATTTTCATAAAATGAAAAGTGGTATAAGAATCATCTGGATCACATATGTATGACTATCTTAACAGAGCATTGCCGATATGTCTGACCACGTTCAGTTAACACTAGGTCTACGGAATCCGTCATTTTGACCGTACAACCCTAGATAACGAGTTCGTTAAACTAATATACGTTTGACTTATTTAATTATTTATGCTGTCTCCGGCAACAACGTTTGATAGATTTCATTCTTGAAAAACATGAAAAATTAAATTTTAATAATGCACAAAATTGCTACAGACTCTAGAAGAAAACCATTAAAATGTGTTCGAAAATCTAGTGATAAAATTTCTCCACCTAATACTAATTTTATAATTAAAAATTAATCTTCATTCTGAGCCGATAGACGTCCACAGTCTGACACAGTCGAAATAGATAATATTTAAAACAAACAAAATCAACGTTTTGGAATCAAATTGATGAAATATTTTTTTCCACTCGGTTGGATACGAACCGAAGAAATAAATCACGTCTGATAAAAAGTAATAAAGTGGTAAGAAAATACTGAAAGAATGTTCAATTTTTAAAAACAGAATTTTGAAAATACGAATGGATAATTATCTACATTATTTTACCTACAAATATAACAAAGAATTTATGATATTCATGAATTCATGCTGAACAATTGTAAATTGCGTAAATTTGTTTTACAGTAACAATGTATAGAGGAATTAATGAGAGTTGTTCTTTGTTATTTTTATCCATATATATCAACGTTTATCGTCATACATCAACATTCATATCAATTTAATGTATAATTTGTGATAAACGAGTTAATAAAACCCGAGTTCTTAGAATTTTATTATATTTTTTAAAACCAATGGAAAACTACATTTATTAAGGGACAATGAGACAATTGCTTTGTAATCAAAGAGCATAAAATAGTAACACGGTGATTATAAAGTTTATTTTGTATCGAAACCGCGGCGTGTGTCGGTTTTGACAGCGAAAGCATACATTTTGAACGGACCACTCTCACTATCGTCTGAGGCCCATGACTCGTTCGCACACATTTCCGATATGTGTTTTATTTAACTTTATCCTTATCACTACAACTATAGAGCTTAAATCAGCATACAACCTCTTTTCGTTTACTTCATTACATAACAGGTGTAAGTTTGTTATAACATTTTGGTAATAATGTGTATCGATCTTGTTTTATTCAAAAAACAACGTTTTTTAAAGACACAAAATAATTAATCAAGAGATATTTTCAAAAAAATTTAGTTTCATGAATACTAAGTTACTACTAAGAAATGTTTTCTTAAGAATATCATTTTAAAATAACAATCTTTAATGGTTCATATTAAATAAAAAATAATAATAATTTGATAATGAACGCTTTCTTTGACTTTTTAAAGTCCGAGTTATCATTTAATATTGGTTAAAGCGTAATCGGATGATTAAATATATCTTGTTCACGAAATTACATGTATAATTAGTCATACATTTTGGGTTCTCAAAACCGGAACCCCTCCACTGTTGATGGTGGTTAGTTACGATGAAGATACTTTGTGTTTAAATCCGCAATCACTTTAATACCTTTACTAATAAAAATATTACGCGGATATTCAAGAATAATAGGGTTTTAATAAAGAAATTTATTAACTTTCTATTATTTCTATAAATGTAGTGTTTTACATGTCATTACCAGATCTTCCTACTCAAGAATAAGTTTCCATCTTTGACGATTTATTTATTCTTTAAAAAGTCATTGACCTCCAACATTATCGCCCATTCCACTATTATTACCGTCCCATTGAATATGGCTGATATGCAACCTCTTTGGCGTAAAGCTTTTTCTTTATATCATATCGTATCATTGTGCAATATTACTATAATAAAATTTAAAATTTCGAAAAAGCATTTTTGACACTTTCTAAATCGATTTCATTTTATAAATTATTCTTTTTTTATTTATAACATATTTGCAGAAAATTTGCTAAGGTACTCGCAAAATTATAATCACTATAATTTGACGTCCAATTTAATGTCACCTTTGTAATAAATTCGGCCATTTTGATAAAAGTGACGTTTCTATTTACATTACACTGGTGAAAAGGTAATTAATTTTTTTAATATTTCTTAATATGATTATGCAGCTGTGTTGCATAGAACAAATTTTATTATCATATTAATTTCTTAAATTGCATACAGGTTAAATAACATTTACATAATTTTAAAATAAATTAACGCCAACGTGGGTTTAATGTGTTTTTGAAAAATAATGGGTTTACGTATCCATTTGTTTATTTTTTTATAAATACACTATTTTGTGATTAGTCGTAACACGTTTATACAAAAGCTAAGACGATGATTCTGTTGTAATTACAAAAGAACAATTATACAAACAAAATTCAAATTAAATATTTTTTTTTATTGACATTGATTTCGTTAGTCATATACGTATTCCTAATGTCTTTTTGATTTGGGTTAGAAAATGGATATAGTAATAAAAACATTGCATGTTATGATAAACGTAAAACCAATTTTAATTGATAATATGAATAAACGATTTGCTAATTTCATCGAAATTCATATATAACGAGATTCGGTGCCATATGAAAATGCTATGTTATAAAAACCTATTGACAATGGAGCAGAAGTATTAACCATGATCTGTAATTTTTACGAAAAAATTATCGTCCATTAGTAGTCCAATACAGTATCGCGGTATGAATGAACCTATACGTCCGTGTAATGTGAAATAATAAACACGTATATGTATAAGGAAATTGCAAAAGACAGTGTTGTCGCGTTATAAATATTTAATTGGCGCTGATTATTCACTGTCGTTACGTATCACGCGCCAGCGCCAACTGTTACTGTTACATAGTCTCTCGAGTTTGTTTGTCTGGACAATGGCGGCAAGACGTGATTTTGATGATCTTATATGACCAAACATAGTATATGTTGTCCCGAACGTTTTTTTTGCAACCTATTCTATATAGATTTTATAGTTAATATATAACAAACTAAAATCTTGATTATAATACGAACATATGTATAATGTACATGTGTTAATATCGTCAAAATTTAACGCTGTTGCACGGTCATTATTTCATGTTTTGAAATCATAATTTAAATTTTATTTATAAAATACGTATATTCGATAATATGGGATAAAACTTGGCCTCGATTTCACCGGATATTAAGTGACAATGAGGCCGTAAATAGTGTAGCATTTCGCCCAGAATACATCTGGTTCTCACATGTATGACTGTCGGGGCATAGGCTGTTATTTTTTTACACGGAGAGTAAGCAACGGAGCGAGCGGTTCACGTGATGGAACGTGATCAACGTCGCCTATAGACAGCCGCAACACTCAGGGAGTCGCAATTGCGTTGCCGACCTTTAAGAAAGGAGTAGGCTCTTTTCTCTTTTTTTTATTGTAGCCGTAGATTGGGCTTGAGGGTAGCTATCCAGGCGGCTTCGTAAAACCCAACTACCACCCATTATCATTATACGGTAAACAAGTGCATATAATAATCAAGCTTTTACGTAACGTGTAATAGATATACGAATAGCACATTACAAAGAAGAGCGGTAGTGGTTGTAAATATGTATATACTTTTGTAATTACTCAAGTATATATTGTGAATTTTTGTTTATTGCATATGACTTAAAGAATTGTTTAAAATCGTCTGGCGCATATTAGGTCACTTCCGGCTGTGGCAACAGACTGCCGTCTCACGTCGAATAATATTTGAGACGTTTAAATTCAAACGAATTACATATATTTTATTTAGTAGAGCTTATTACTCCGATGGAAATTATTTTAATGAAAAATATCCACTAAGATATCATTCGCTTTATTTCATCAAAACGAAAAGTGTTAGTATAATAATAATTAAAAGAGTGCCTCTTAATTTTTTCTTCGTTCTCCTCAGGAGAATATACTTTCTTGGAACCGGCGTTATTATCGTTTTTACCATACAAAAGCGCCTGTTAAAGTATATCTAAAGATTGAATTTGCGTTAGATATAGACATGTCTGCGTAATATTGTCTATATTACATTTATGTGCGTGTCGTTAATTTTTTTTGTAATAGAGTTTAAATGAGCACTGTCATTACAGCGATGTATTTTCTTAATGCGAAACTGAGAAAGTAGAATTTTGTTAAAAATGTTATAAACTAATTTAATTTTTTGCATGTTTATAAAATGTATGTACAGTTAACACGAGGTTTCCACAGGCGTGTATTTAAATTCACCCTTAAATATTTTTAAACGACATTTTTCTTTTTAAATTTCATTAGTGAGAAAAAATAAAAAAGATAAATGAAAAATTAACTTACGGCTGTTCCCCGATTTGTACGGTATTCGAATTAGACAATTTTGCTTTTACACGGTTTGAAAATCACAACAAAAAATATTATTGTTTTGTGTTGTGATTTAAAAACCGTGTAGTAACGAAATTGTGTATTTCGATTACCGTGCAAATGGAGGGATAGGCGTATTTAATTAGTAGAAAGATCGGTATCAGTACTACGTCGAAGCTATGTAGAAAGAGTATTTTTAAATCATAATATGTCGTATAAAATATAATGCTTTATCAAAGAACCTTACACTCTTCATAAATTTTATAATATCAAGTAACGAAAATTGCTTTCAGGTAAATATTAATCATTAACATGAAATGTGGTTAAAAGTACCGATACATGTTTGGCGATTTCGGAAATTATCCCCCGCGAACGATCTCAAATTTCTCGTATAATTAATACGTTTGTTATAGACGGGAGACACGAAGTTCTTTAATGGGATATTAAAGAGAAACCGTATACGAAAAAAAAAAACCAGCGAATTATGAATTTTATATTTCGAAACACATCGATGTTTACGTAATGTATTGTTGAAAGTAATATGTTTACGTAATAAATATTTAGCGATGACTCTTACTTATTCTCTATGGATGTGTTGTAAGCCGGAGCTTCTTTCTGATATTACACAACTGGGGTCAAGATGCCCTCGTGTTGCGTAACTGTCGCCCACCGCGGAGAAAATACAACTTTCTACCAAATCTAGACACCTGTTTCACTACATCATGTTAATAGATTTGTGAAGACGCGATAAAAGACCTTGGCGCGTTCGGTCGCTTCGAATTTCGAAATCGGAATATGCTTTTCACTTTTTTTCCATTTTATAATGCGTTAATGTTTTGTTAGTGGCCTACCTTTTTATAAAATGCGTGAAATTTAGTTTTGCATAGGCGAAAAATAATATAGTTTTATGGGATGAAATATATCTTAAAATTAAATGCTTCATTTTATTTTTCTGTACGTATTTTGAATGTGTGTTTTTAAGGTATTTAAAGGTTCTAATAAAAATGTTGTATTTGTTTATCGATTTTTATGCAAAAATGAATTTTATAATACAACTAAAATTACATATTAAAATTACTATTTACATAAATACATTTAGGCACCGTAATTTTTTCTCTACTTAATACTAGTTTTGTCGCCAGCGAAGCAGGTATCACAATAGTGCACGTGTTGTGCGTCGTTTAGTACGGGCCGGATTGCCCGGGGGGTCCGTATGAGGAGCTGACGCCGGAGCCGTGTCCGCCGGAGCCGCCTCCGATGCTGCCACCGCCGATGCTGCCACCAGAGATGCCTCCGTGACCACCGCCGATGCTTCCGCCAGAGATGCCACCGCCAAGGCTACCACCAGAAATTCCGCCGCTGATGCCACCGCCAGAGAGAACTCCACCACCGATTCCACCGCCCAGTCCACCGCCGAGACCACCGCCGAGACCACCGCCGAGACCACCGCCAATAGCACCACCTCCAATAGCGCCACCCTCCTTCTGGGTCTTGTATTTGATGAAGTATACTTCGGGTTTGGAAGGCTGGGTTGGTGCAGCAGTGGGGATGGTGATGTCGGGCTGATCTTCGGGTTTCTTGACCAACACGTAGACGAGGGTCTTCTCTTCGTTTTGGGCTTGAGCGGGGATGATGGGCGCGACGGGCGCGGGGGGAGCTGGGGCTTTGATGAAGATGATCTTGTAGTGTTTCTGTGGGACACCGCCGCCTCCGATGATCTGCGGGCGCTGTTCTTCAGGTTCTGGTGGGGGAACGTGGACGTAGATGTGCTTCTGGACGATGGGAGCTCCTCCAAAGCCAGCGCCGCCTCCGAAGCCAGCGCCGCCTCCGAAGCCAGCGCCGCCGCCGAATCCACCGCCGCCGCCGAAGCCGGAGCCGCCGCCGATGCCCGATCCGCCGCCGAAGCCGGAACCGCCACCAAATCCAGATCCGCCTCCGGATGAGAATCCGCCGCTGATTCCGCCGAAGCTGCTTGAGCTCAAGCCGCCGGAGGAGAAGCCGCCATGTCCTCCACCGATGCCGCCTATGCCGCCGATGCCGCCGATGCCGCCGCCCAGGCCGCCGCCTCCGGGCGCATTGTAACTGTACCCTGCCTCGGGCCTAGCCGAGCCGATCGCCGCGACGGCTGCCAAAACCTTTAAGAGAACATATCCATCAGTATACGTAAACGAATGGTTGCACAATCTATTTATAGGACCGTTGATGATCTGTGATTTGTATATTTTATAATTCGAATTTTACAACTGTCAACGAAGTGGTATATTCGAGAGCAGTGCAGTAGACAACTGCTTTGCGGAATTTATAGTAAAATTTTGACATTATAATCCATAACTGATTTGCGAGTAGACAATTGTTATCGTCTGTCACAACAAATCGTTAGGTGGTGAATGCGCCGCGACCGGCGCGGGCACTGAGTCACGTATGAGGAAGTACTGTGGAAGCGAGCTCGGGTCACACACAGGTCACAGATCACTTTCACTGAGCACGTTTACCTACCAAGAACGCTTTCATGTTGTCTTGCGGAGGTCTCGTGGTTGTATGATGCTCTGAGCTTCTCTCTGTTGGCTTTTATACCGGCTGGTGCGGACGCCTCTCTCCCTGGCTCTTCCTAAGATTCGGCCTTCGGGCCAGCGAGAATTATGATTTTAATGACACTCGTCCGATTCGTCTCCGGTGAAAACAATATAGGTCTTGATTTTTCGACACTTTCACGGTCCGGGTCCGAGGGCAATGACTAGGATTCCTATATCCTAATTTTTTGTTTCACTTCGGAAAAACTATGTTGAGAAATAGAATACTTTTTTTAATACAATTTTTTTCCGCCTATCATTGAAATTCGTTTTTCAATCCACAATTTTCAAACGTGACAAATTTGGAGAAACACTTATTTTTTTTAAATAATTAAAAATAAATATTTCTAATTGAGCGTAATTTACATAATAAAGTAGAAACAGTTTTATATTTGATGTTGATCTTTCGGGTTAATGAAATTAATCTTTCGTATTGCGTGATTATCTCATTAGTGTCAATAATAAATTTGTTATCTGTGAGACGAATTACTTCAAAATATATCTTAATTTTTTTCTGTTTTAGTTTATTACATGTTATATTTATCTTAAAGTTAACCTGTCGTAAGTTATTAACTATTCAATAGGTCCAGTGGTGGTATCTTATAGATGCCCTTTGCTCCAGCTATTCTTCCGAGTGCATGTTACGTGAGTATTATGACATAATGCTGGCAACTTTTGAAATTAAAAGTGTTTTGCTTTTAAAAATGAAAGAGTTTCATCGATTGATTTATGGGAACGCGATACATATTAAATTTCGAATGAATTTTTTTTTTGCTTTACCATCTACGGCCTCGTGGAAACTTTATTGAAAAATTACATTTTACAATTTATATTTTTAGGTTAACTTAAACTTAAACATTATACATCAAGGCTATGTACTTAATGTCCTTGCTCTAGGCAAAGCGTGTATCGCGAGGGCGGGTATTTTAAAGAAAATTTATATAAACCTGGGTTTATATCTATATTACATGTTTTTTTAACTAAATAATTTTTAAATAATCCATTAGACCCTAATATTCTACTATTTTTAAATTCTTTTTACGAATTCAGGACTTTACTTATTTTGGTTTCCTGTATATACATTAGTATATAACTAAATAAAGAAATACATATTCAATAAGCTAAAACGAATCTTTCCTCTGTTACGAATTATGCCGAGTTTTAAATTATCTGAAATACTGACTCATTTGATAATCATTTACGTTCCCGAGTGTATCATTTAAGATCACTTTGGTTGCAGCGTACGAGTGTTTATTACTTTCGAATTTGCTAACATTTGAAATTTCTGTTCGCTTTCAAAATTTGAACTTACATTTACCCTATTAATTCTAATTATTAGATCTTACCATACAATGTTCTACATAAATAATAATAATGTTAAATTCGGGTAATTTGGTGTTATTGGTGTGTTTAAAAAAACAAATTGTCTTCGTCACAGGTCAGAAAGTTTTTACGAAATTACTTGAATACTACTGGTCTACAGAGATACATCACTAATAAAGAACTTACCCGTAGCATAGTAGTTAAAACAATTTTTAATTCAAATAACATGTTTTATTTAATATTTAAATATTTCTGGAACATTCGTCGGGTACCTTTTTTTGTATCTTTTTCAAGTATGATTTTTACAAATGGACCCATTTTAAAAACAAAGTTGGTCGTAAAAATTTTAACTACTAAATCCTACTTTAGGAGTAGAAAAAAAAAGAAATTTTAATAATGCACCTGTTAAATTCTGTTGTAGTTTTGTTCTTGTTTCAGTTCATCGTATGATTATATATTTAAAAAAAAAAAACTTGTCGATTGATTGATGATATGAAAAATTGTGCGCATGTTTTCTAGTTTACATAATGATACAGTTAAATAGAACGTTAGCACAGATCCATAGCTTCTTCCCACGGTGATACAAGACCTAACTGAAAAGGCTCATGAGTCGAGATGTGGAGTAAACGTCGAACTGTTGCAATACACGACGCCTTTCTGATAGCCCAGAGATTAACACTAGATTGGTCAAAATAGTCATTTCGACTGCATCCCAATATATACTTTTAAAATATGAATACCTGACTCATTAATTGATTGACTTATACTTCAACGCACAGCGTAAACCGATGATTCTAGAGATGTGAAATTTCAACAACAAAACATATTTTGAAATTCCACCCTTGAGAGAGAGAAAGTAAGTTCAAAATTTAATGAAACCTTTTATTCTTTTCGCTGATAGACTTGAATTTATAAATGGAGGGTGATTGATCATAATATTAAATGACCACGCCCAGAGAAGCGGGTGATGGCTGCTTTTTGTAAAGTAATAATAATTATTAC
>DWQX01004040.1:0-16006 GCA_018245475.1 Pharmacophagus antenor
GTAAATACAATTGGCCGTTTAGCCAGACCTCATAGACTAATTAACATCATACTGAGAGCCAGAAGTAATCAGAACGTACACGCATCACCATCTACCGCTTCAGTATCACCATACATCAGATAAAATTAAGCTTGTGTTAGTCTGTTACCGATAAAAAAAACTATTTATAATCTCATGCCTCTTATGTAAACTATGAACGAAAAACTACGAATTTTAATAATCAGTATACAAGTATTTATTTCTAATTTATAACTACCAATTAAATACTAATAGACGAATCGTATGTCAGACATATATTAATTAAATAATGGCAAAAAATTACTAAATTAACTTACCAAGTATAGGAGATTCAGAGTACTAGCACGACTAATTCACTCAAATACATTTTACGGCGTGAGATTGCGCGAGTTTAGAACGCTTATTCCGTACGCGGGATATACGCGGACGTATGGATATGAATGCAGGGAGCCGTCAGCGCGCATAAATCCAATCAGTGGGTCGAAGAGACCCGTAGCGATGTTTACGCCTGCCCGACGTAGCACGGCTATGTATGTTGCTCGCAATATGCCGAATGCATTGATGCAGTGAGCTGGCTAGGGTTGGCTGCTAATATGTCCATGTAAATGACTCTTACTTCATTCATGACGTCATAAAGCTAAGAGGTTTGATGTCATCATTAGCAAATATAAATTATTTCCCGATTAAAATTGTAATTGGTATTAATTTTCGAAAAATAACCTGCTAATGAGAATGCACTTTTATGGGATTTTAATCTACTAAAACTTCTTCTTTGGTCATCCTCAGTGCGTTATGAGGGTTTCGTGAATTCTTACGGAACGCACTGGTGCCGCCCTGTAAAGCATCTAATCACATCCCAAGTAGGGCTACATCCCTCCCCTCGCTATGCCTCGGCAAACAAACACTGAATACCTGTTTGCCGTCTTGCCCAGGTAGCAAATAGAATGTTAATAGTGGTTTTTCTATATGGTACACATAAATAACACAGATAAATATTTTTATATTTGTTAGTTTTCATTGAAGAATATTTTTGAATAGTTTAAGTCTATTTAATCACGATACATGGTACCACGAAACAAATGATCTTCAAATTCTAAACGCTATTGATTCTATACTTGTGGTGTTATAAAAACGTTCAATTGTTATATTATATGATTGGTTATATGAACATATTTATTGATTGTTGTTGCCCTAAAGTCAATTATATTTCTAGTCATTGCCGTAGGTTGCATGGTGCAATTTTCATTTTACTTTAATGGTTGCAACATATGTCCTTCCAATGTTATTTTCAAAATATTATCTATTTGTGCTCTTACGATGGACGATAATATTCAACTAAATAAAAAAATACAACGAAAGTGTATTGATTAAAATATTGTTTAATATTTCCGTGGACAGCCCTATTACAGAGCGAGGCAGGTACCGTGGCGAAGTCATTAGCAGTAATGGCTGATCCACTGCGCCGTCAGATTTAGTGCGGTTATCCGTATATACGACACAGGTCTATGTGCAGTACTGCTAAGATAAATTCTATTCACGTGCTGTTAACATCAGACTTACATTAATAATAAATTGAAATAGCCCGTTTGTTTATAAAATACGAAATATTATATTTATAAAGTTCATGCAAGTAAAGGCCTAATTAAATATAAACAGATTATAGCTTTAATGATTTGAGCAGTGATGTCATAAATAAATTCGCATACTTACATGTCTTTTATGTATCAGGGATCAATAAGAATAATTGTTTGTTGTCACTTTGATAGATGTCTATCGACGAATATATGTGTTATTAAGCAACATACTTAAAAAAAATAGTTAGTGTCATAAATGGAAAGTGCGCGGCCATCAAGAGCAGAGCTCTTAATTTGATAATTACTAAGAATCTAAAGTATTAAAGATTATTAATTGAAATCCCAGGACACTAGTGAACTTTCGTAAAAAAAAGTTGTAACTTGAACATAAATTATTATATTTCAAAACATATTTGTTACATTTTTTTGTATATTTTAATAAATATCTTTTTTTTAATGAATAAATTTCGTATGCCCTAAGGGTGGGACATGGTTGAACATAATTTTTATATTGACATGTAAGCCCGCTACGATCCACGAAATAAATAAACCCGTTTATTAATCTGATTCTAGTTCTGATTGGCGATAAAGCCACATAACAATTTTATTTAATTATACGTTTAAGATAAGATGGCTTAATGAATTATCCACCGTTTCTACAACACCATTCCTTACAATTCGTACCGAAAATATAACAATTTAAAAGGGTCGAGATCTCCATACGCGCTATCCCTCCCCGTGGGGGGATACTTGGGCAACTCAAGCCATAACCGTATTTCACCCATGTCATAAAAACTAAGAAACATTGTGCCGCAAAGTATTATAATAAGAATCCTGCCACTGCCACACAGTTGGCTTCCAGATTTATTTGAAATTTAACGGATTAAACTGTTTTACGTATTGTGTGATTTAAAACATGCTAGGTTTTTTTTTTAATTTACAACGAATTACTCGTTTGGTGCAGATTACGGATTTTTTTTTAAATATTTATTCTTCAAGGATTACATCACAGATACTAATAATTACAAGCAAATGATTACTACGAATCATCAGAATTTTTTTGGGTTAAATTATTAGATTCTATGTAGTGATTGAAAGATAATCACGTAATTAAATATAATAAATTGTATAAACTGTACCACATTTTTGTTTCAAAATAATTGATTTGTTTGCTGTAATTTTACCTTAATTAATTATGTAATATTGTTGTCAAACTATTTAATCTCAAGTCATCAATAACGTCGTCAGTAAAGATTTGTTTATGTTTTATATTAACCAAAATACATTCCTTGTTCATGATACTTTATATGGAGGTAAAGGGACGATTCCGAAAATGATAGTTGCACATGTTTCGAGATTCGTAATATCTATCAGCAAACAAACAGCAATTACGGTTGTTATTGCTGCTTACGATTAAAAAAATAATATGCAAATGGAGATGGAATTAACTGTGCTGTCTATCTCTATCTTTTACTGTGCATTCTTGGCTTGCTTATATTTGTACATAATGATTAATAAAATGAGTAGGTGAGACTTGTTGATTTCCAGACAATGAGCTTATGAATACTGTAGCATCGTATGACAATAGCAGATTCCTGAGATACAAATTTATTTCCTAGTTCAGGAATCAGGGACTTCACGTGCTTGTGTAATGTAAAGTTTTATTTTACGACAAAATATCCCGATTAAAAAAAAAGAGTTTACATACAAGTCCAAGTCATCATTATGTTCACTCAGTGCTTTTACACATAAATATAATTTCTAGTTGGCTTTTACTTTTCATTTTTATTAGTTATTTATTTATTTAGGCTCTTCAACAGAGTAAGACATTATAAAAATATTAAACACAATTTCACTGGATAGTTATGATACTATTAAGGTAATAACTTTTAAATACTTTACTACTTGAAATTGATATTGAGAAAAAAGTAAATATGAAACTACATAAGGTATATACTAGAAATGTGTAAGATGTATTCATCAATAACTTTAAGACATGAAGACTCGCGTCTCCCATCAGATTTCCGTTTTAAATTCGACAACAATACTAAAAGTTCCCCCCTTGCGTATTTTTACGGACTGGATGCTTCCTCCCTCAAAATAGTTTAGAATTTCCTCTTTCTGCCCGTTCAACCGCCCTCCCCACATACATGCAAATCACCCGGCGTCCCTCGATGCGATCTTTTACGATCGTTATAAAGAGCGTCGTTATACTTTCGGGTTTTTTTCTTTTATAACTGCTTGGTAAAGGATGAAAACGTTATGAGTTTAAAAGTATCTTGACTCTGTTATATTACACAGTTTAAAAGTGAAATAAATTCTTAAGTTCTAAAAAAATCACGAACGAAAATAACAGGAGTAATTAAAAAAAAAAACTGAAAGGCAATGTTATTTAAAAATAGTGTGAAAAACATTTCATAGGTTTTTGAAAGGAAAAATAGTATTTGTAATGACTTAATGCAGCTGTCAATTCTCAAATAGTTGAGAGGATTTTTTATTGAATCAAAAAACAATCCCTATCTTTTTTAAGTAAGAAAAGTGGTACATTTTCATTTCAGTTATTAGGAAGGATGTCGTAGACTATGTAAAGATACAAATAAATTTACACGTAAACTAATGTAACGGGTGATATTGTGGTTCTTTTCTGACATGTGTTAGAGTAAAATTCATTAAATATTTTGGTTATAAACTAAGTCCCTTCAGATATTATTATTTCAACTCTTATTTAGGAGTTACCGGTTAAAAGTTTTCATTTTTATTGTATTTATAACATAAATAAGGAGATCTGTTTTATTATTATTTCATTTGGCATTTATTGTATAGGGTGAAACCGATGGTAGCTATATCTCGCTCTGCCCTGTAGTCTCGGGCTATTGAGAATAGGAGTAGGTAAACCTAGCCTGTCGTAGAAAGCGACTAAAAGGTGATATGGTTGTTTTTGTTGTGGGGGCTCCTTAGGCCCACATAACAAGCCTGCGTCGGAAGGCAAACACATATTGTTCTTGTGTTTGTCGTATCACAGCGAGTGCCAGGACAGGGTACGGCCTCCTCTGGGACGTGCTTACATGCAAAGCAGAGGGATACCGATGCATTCCGTAGGAGTTCCCGGGCCCCCCTTTACTCACCGCGTCTGACCAAGGACAGGCTTTAGTGGGTACAATCCCACATAGGCTTGACTTTTACTCATCAGAAGCAGGGTAACTTTATAAAATGTCTTCCTTGACAACAAAATAAAAAGGTATGCCTTGGTGGAAACCATCTAATCGCGTCTTCCGTCGAGGCTAGGAGGTTTACCGATTGCCTTATATAGCGGATGTCCCATATTCGATTCCCGGGCCATATGAGTAGTAGAATTTGGATGGAAGTAGCGTTTATGATTTTTGAATACACCTAGCTAGCTACCCCTCTCAGCGTTAATCTGCCGCAATAACAATATCACTGTGTTCCATTAGTCATATATGTGAGAGTCATAAGTATTCTAGAAGAAGACGATTCATAATATATGACCTCATTGTCACTTCTTCACCATAAAACCATTAAATTGATAAATAAAAAATATCAGTAGTGTTACTGGATTCATTGTAAGATTTTATTATGGGTAATTGTGGTATAAACTTTGAGAAACACTTCTTTCCATGTACAATAATTTTTTAATAAAGAAATTCATTGACAAGCCTTATTCCTTTTTACATCTTGTTTAGAAAATAAAGTTCACGTTCGCCTGAATTTAGAAATATTGAAATCAAATCTTAGTACTAATAACTACGATTTTAAACATCTTCACCGATACTTATAATATCCTTACTGCATTATTAACAAATCGTTAAAAAAATCAATCATGTAGCATCATTGTTATCAGTTTGCCGTTCTCATCTTGTTTTGTGTGTAGTGTTTTTACAATACTACAATACAATAAAGTGTTTATTTAAGCATTTTTTGTATTTGTATAAACTCTTTCAATCAATTTTAGAATAGATAGTACAATTAAATGCCGTCAGTAATATGGAGTGCGCCTTGACGGTGTATCGAGTGACTTGTGTACGTATAACTAAATTATGTTTATCATATTATCTTCACCTCATCTAATAAATAAGCAGTTATCGGGTTGTATATAACGGTACAACTTTTCCCATATTTCCCGATGCGACATCAATTCGCGACGACATCGGGTCGTAAATAACATCCTCATTAGCATAGGAACACACAGCCGCAAGAACCTACCCATGTACCGACAACAATCTACATCTGCCAACTATCTGCAAGAAAGCGTTTATTTCATTCTAATTTGTATTTCCATTCTTGTCTCGCACGCCGGGAAACCGACCGAGCGTGCCGATAGGCGGGGTCTACGTCCTAACCAAAATAAATTGAGCCGTGGAAATTCGCGGACCGACTCCGTGCGCACCATTCCTGCTCGGCTAAAGGGAGACGGGGCAGATCTATCCAATATGGTTGCACTATATATCGCCTGAGTGCACATTGGCTGATTTAGACCACGCCCACGTGGAAATGCATTTCCAAGATTGCTATGCAGATGCTGCGCCGTGTAAGTGCAGCGAATCTGAGAAGTTACGTACGGATTTAGAAGGCGGTGGATTTTTGCGAGCGGCAGTTTTTAGGTTAATGGCAGATGGCATCGCAGCCAGCGCATTATCCATTCGAACTGTTCCAAACTTTTTGTCCTGATTTTGTTCTATTGATAAAGATTAAGACAATTCTTCACGCGGATAACAATACTATATATAAATAATATATAAATTTCTTAATTCCTTCCTAACTTGTGCCTACAAGAAAATCTTTAATTCACCTTTATTTTGTTTACAAAATCTACATTCACCAAAGTTCACCTTCCGAGGTGGTTAACGTCAATAGTGGAATGTAGGATTCAAATCTTTGCAAAATATATCCCAACCAGTAATTGATTGTTCAGAGAATGAGATAAATTAAGATGAGCTTGGTTTATTCATTTGTGAATAATAAATTTTATGTTATAAATGTGTCAAAATCAGATCACCGATGCATTCCAGCAGTGTAATGTTAATGTAGATAACATTGTTTATTTCTCTATATATTGTATAAAGCCTTATATTGAAACTTTCTTCAAACTTACATAAGTAAGTTTAAAGAAATACAGACAATAAATAAAGTTCAGCAATAGGATATTACAAATGTCGTAATGATAATTTTGCGAAAGTTGTAAGTTTTAAACACTAGACAATAATCTGAAATTAGAATATCAAATGAAATAGTATTCATTTAATACTTTAATTTGTAAAACACCTGATGTGATCTGATTTGTATTTAATCAACACCGCTCAACGTATTCTAAAAAACAATTATTGGAGAGCTGCATTTCATTACATAATAAGATTAAATGAACTCGACTGTACCACATAATTTGCGCAAGACTGTACATAAGGGGGCTTACAGACGTGCGTAACGAAATGCTCACGCAAATCGCATCAGCGCAGTGTTGTGTGATGCACATCTGTTGCCTGGCTTATGAACTTACTGCACTCAACGTACCTATCAGATTTGTATATGCTGGTTAAAGTTGTATATTTAATTATTTAAATAAATGTTCCATTAATATTACTATGAATATAAGTCTTTCTCCGCCATTTCTTTAAAAGAAAACGCTTAGAACTTTTCAAGGAAATGCACTAGATGTTTTGAAACCTAAGATCAAAAACTCAATTATTCGTTATTAAGTAGGGTCTGTACAATCACTTAACTGTCAATCGTTTAATTACTGTCAGTTCGCAATGGGCCTTCCTCTAAGAACAACTGACAACAAGCTTTTTGTCTTTTTTTTCGTGATTATGTTATACTTACAAAATTTAAAAATACAGAATTGACCATTCAAAGAAAGCAATGCATTTTCGGACGTGGTAATCCTTTAGATTATTTCGGCAACTGTATGCTTTCTTTTGATAAAATGCATTTCACGAAACATTTAAATTTACTAATGGATAGGCTTACCACAAATAATAGTGCCAATATAGGGGAAATTAAATTGTAAAAAGATTATAACAGAAACATCCTTCTGAATTTGTAAATTTCAATACTGTTGTTATATTAGTATCATGTAAGGGACGTATTAACAAACATCCATATTTTGTTAACTATGACAGTACTGTATTAGTATCGGAGAAAACAAGTTATTAGAGGCAATTAAATAAATTTTAAATAGACTTTAAAACTAATGAACTTTTTCCGAACATGTGTACTCTTCTGTTAGATCGAATTAAAAAAACCTATTCATATGTAACTTGGTTGTCAAAATAATCGAAATATCTGTTAAATTTGTAAACGAACCTTTCTCGTAACAAGTCAAAGGTAATGGACTGTGACATCTTTGCGATAAATACAATTTTCGATATCGCTGACCTTTATCAGAAGAGAAGTAATAATTCGTTTCCCTTAATCAGAAATTGCAGCCATGTCTAATAATACACCTATTTTAATAACAAAGCGGAGGCACGATCCTGGGCCCGTAACACAATGCTCGCCGCCCGGCGTTGGCCGCTCCGATGGTTTTCAATCCCATCGCACTGCGCGCTTTTACTTCCATTCGCTTTACACTTGACGTGCGTTATTGTAGGAAATGAAAAGATATCTTGGTCGCCTTTTTATCTTGGCGGCGGATTAGACTTCTGCGGGGTCGAGGCCGGTTAGGGTTGGGCCTCGGCGCTTCGAGAATAATTTCGGTCGGTTTTCTTTATACTTTATCGTGGATTAGAGCAAAAACTATCGTTCCAATGTAAAAGATTACTTTTCCGAATGTTTCCGGAAGTCCGTTTCTATTAATCGCTGCGCTATCAAAAAAGAATCAAAACCGTTAGCTCTTAATTGAACGCACGTTAGAGTGATTTTGTCTTATACCTTTTTTTAACAAGCAAATCTCCTAATATTTTACTTCAATTTCCCAAGACGTCATTTGGCAATGAGCCCGTAGAAAAATATATAGCGCGCTCGCCCAAAATACTCTAGCTCGTACATGTATGATTGCCGTAAAGTGGTATCTTGCCGACCAGCTAAATAGCCCTTATCTCCTAATATTTTGAATGTTAATGTATTTAACGTGTTAAAAATAACCCATTGACTGCCACGTAAATGTATCACGCCTTGAGTGTCACAATTTTATTTTAAGAATATGTTATGACCTAATCATCTATGTAGTAATTTTGAGTTTTAATATTAATTTTTATAAGTATTTATAGTAATTAAGTTCTCGGAACTATTTAAATTTCTTATTCATAATTTCCTATTAATCCTTACTCAAGTAACCCACAACCACTCTCAACCAGCAACACCCACTACGAGATAATTCGTATTTGGCAGATAATTGGTTAAGAGTCTCTAGGAAGAAATATCTACCATCAGTCCAGTCCAATTAAGAATGTACAAGTCCTCACCAGTTCCTGCGGCGCAGTGGTAAACTGCTTGTCTTGTAACGCAGAGGTTCCAAGTTCGACTGCGGGTCCACATGACGGGTGGAATCTTGATAGTAGGGTTTGTTGCAACCGCCTGCTTACCTACCACCTACAATGTCAAATTGTCGCTATAACAGCATACTATAATTCGTTACACCCATAGATTAGGCAATACATGTAACTAGTCTGTCGGTGTAATGGTAGTAACCCTGCCTGTTATACATCAGCAGTTGCAGGTTCAATCCCTGCTCACGACAAACATTTATGTAAGGAACATTTGTGTTTATCCTGTCAGGTTGTTAATATATACTTAAAAATGTATTAAAAATATCTATGCATGTATATCAGTCTCTGTTAATTCATACTACTGGTGTTACTTGGCTGTCTATTATGGAATCCAAGTACTATGTGTAAAATACATATCTCAGAATTACTCAATTATTTATTTTTTTAATTTATGTGTGCGCTTTAATATTTTGAAAAAATACGTTTCGCCAGCGTCACGATTTTTTAGACATAAAAATTTTAAAAATAGTTTCAACCCTATCAATGGAATGATAAGAAAAAAATGATTTTTCACCTGTTAGTAACTCTTCGGTATCTTTATACAAGCGGTTTTAATTTTTTGAAGAAGCATTTTTTTGACTCCTTTCCCACTGAGAATCATGGGTTTCAATATCTACGTTTAAATATTTCATTCTCTCATTCACCAGTCGACATTTCCTCGACTCATCTAAAAAACAAAACTTGTTTACATGATTCGTTACCTTGAGGAAACATTAAACCCTCTTCAATGGCCCTAACATTTCAAGTTGAACTATTTGGTAATGCAAAAATCTATGGCAATATATTATAAAGCTGGTCACGTGCCCACACGGAAACGTTACCCGCCGACGTTCTGACGGACGCTATCTGTTACACGACTATCATCGTCGTTAACGATCTGATATAACTAGGGGGCGAATAGTTCGTAGTGATATTTCGCTTGATAATTATATAGTTATATTTTACATCTATTGATTCTTTCCGCTACGTTCGTGTGGATAATAAGGGAAGGAAAGATTTAATGTGTTATTCTGAAGGACGGAAAGTTTATCTCGCTCTAAAAGGATATCTTAAATATTATGCAGTCATCGGTTGTTATTACATCGAATATCACCAAAAAAAACGTCAACCAGTTTTCGCTTAAAGGGAAAATATTCAAACCTAATCATAGGCATATAGCGAAGGCATTTGCAAGATATCTTTTTGAAGACAAGTGTATTTTTCTGTACAAATCAGGCGATGCTTGATAAACTGGTTATCCGTTGTTGCGGAGTTTATCAACTAATAAAATACAAACATAAGAACTAAAGAGGTCGTATATCAAATAAATACTTAAGAAAAAAAAGGTAAGATTTCAAGTAGTTTTTTTAAAAACAATAGTTTTTGTCTCTGTATCGATTATATTAACCACTGTAGAAGGAATTTCTAACAAAACAAAAACATGGGGCTTCTAGAGATTTTTTTATGTGTATCAGATAGATGTTGTTCACCTTCTATTTTCTTCGGCAAACAAACATAGCTATGATACAGTGCGATGAGAATCATACTCGGTGATGTCGAATGCACTAATCATTGTCACTTATTGTTTGATTTTCAGATGATGGACAGAAATGTGCTCTTTGAAGTTAGAACTAAGAAGATTAACACGGTAATATATTTTATGAACAGGACCTATTGTGTAAAATCTGATGAATATTTCGTAAGATTTTCAACTTTATAATTCCTTTATATCATTGCTTCATTATTAACATGATATGTACACTTACTATATACTTAACAATATTCAATTGAAACATAATAAATAAATAAATGTATAGGTTGTACATACATGAGTTGTTTAATACAGATACAAAATGCGGATGTTAAAATATAGAGTTGAACACGATTATTATTTAAATTTCCCGTGGCAAAGTGTCAGGATGCGCCGGGAGTAATTTGAATGACAATACGGCGGCCCATTCTGTGCGCGAGGAGGTCGGCTCTTGGGTTTTGGCAGAACTTTTCATTTTACGACCGTTTTAAAATTATAATACGAGATACGGATTACGTATGCAATGGTTGAGCCTTTACAAAGAAAGTTCACATGTGGCGCTCTTAAGTTACCAAAGGTTTGTTGTAATGTAATATATTCTATAGTCGAGGTAAAAATAAAATCTTTTAATGGATTGTTGCATAATCTGTGACTTCTAGTTCGTTATATTAAAACATTCCGGACTGGTAATTAAGAAAGAGCTACTTTTAAAATAAAAATAAATTTGAGTATATCGTTATATTGGCAACACATGCCAATAAATAAGAAATGAAATTTCCTCCAATCGAACAAATTTCGCATCATTTTAATGTCTTATTGAAAAGCTATGTAAGGTATCTTCGTGTCTAAAGTTAAGATTTAAAAAAAGAGAATATTAATGTATCATATTATACAAATACAGTTTTACAATCGTAAATATATCAAATTATAACAAGATAATAAAAACAAACAATTTGAAATGAATGTTAATAAAGACCCTATTCATTCGTAACGATTACACAACACAATATTTATCGCACTTAAAACGCTATCATAAACTACGACGGACAAAAAGCTCACCCTTTAAACACGTCAGATATAATAGTGCAATACAAAATATGTATTTCATGACACTATGAATGATATGACACTTTGAGGGCGTTGCGAATTATTTTTCAACTTGCAAGTTTATATTTACCATTAGTTAATTCATATTAAATTTTTTCGTCGTGGTTATAGAGCTCAGAATTATTTGGACAGTTACATTACCAATTGTAATTTTAATTCGGGTGGCGATGTATTATATCTTATTGTGTTTTTAACACTTCACCCCCGTTGCAAGTGTGGGGTAGCTCGAGGTGCACCCTCACTGATTAGCGTTCTTAATCTACGGGGGATGCTTTGGAGGTGTAATGCAACACGTTATAAAAATTTTATAATATCTAAATAACATCTACGACATAAGTTAATTTGCACTTTATCTACCCCTAACAGATTATTAAGATTTTCGTTGCCAACGCTTGTCTACATTTAGCCCATTATTCCGCCTTTTGTTGTTGAACTCTATTGGTTGACAAACTTTCAGACGATTGTTCTATTCCTTAACGCTACCCATTCATTTTTAAATAGAAAAAAAATTGTACCCAAAGATTTTATGGTAAAAAACACAACCGAACAGGGCAATGTGCATTTCAACACCGGTCTATGTTTTATCGAAAAAATATATTCAAAATTATACTATTTAATCACGTGGTTCACTTCACAACACACGCTCGAACATTCTAAAAATGTTTTCATTCGCATTTTATTTTCTTGGATTATGATCCATATTGCTTAAATGTGTTAATATGATACATTAACAAAGAACGAAAACATATAATATGAAGAACGAAAAACAGATCTTCTATTGTATTGTTTACAATCGCACGGATCAACTAATGCAAAACCTTATTCAATGCATAACAATTATGCAATAAAAATAGCTAAACTGTTATTTAGAAATACACTGTAAAAATATTGTTCTCATGTACTTTTGTTAAAAATTGTTACTTATTGTATACCACCATCCAGTTATTCAATAATATTTTGAATGTTTATTTAACATCTTAAACTGTTGCTTAATGAACTACGGTGGGGCTGGGGGCTAAGCCTGTTTGCGAACATGTTCATCTCGTTACACGAATACCTATTGTGTCTTGTTTGAACATGCCCCCTGCAAACACATGTTGCGACGCCTGCAAACATGACTTACCTTATTTATGTAAGAAAAAATCAAAAAATGTGTATGACGTTTTCAAATTTTCGATGAACATCGTTTATATATTCATAGAACAGCACCTAATGGATCACGCAAAAGGATAAATGGATTTAACAAATGAATACAAGCCAGCAATAAAAAACCATAGATAATCTATTATTTATCATAAGATTGAATTCAAATACAACGTATTAAAAAAATGCACATATAGAAACTTACGACAGCATTTCAGAACGATCAGAATTTGTAAAAAATATGTGAACTGCCTTACATTCTTCTTTATTTTTACATTTATTTCACGGTTAAATATTACTAAGGTTGTTTATAATTAGATCCTCTATAACGATGTACAGAAAATTTTTATTGGGTAACAATAGAGTTTCATTAATTAAAAGTATTTTGTCTCTAATGATAGGTTTCGCAAATTAAATTATTGTAAGGTAAGACTTTATGCTGGACTAATTGCTGGAGTTGTAATGTTGGTAATTTTTAGCAATTTGAAGACTATAAGGATGGTACATTAAGTAGTCTACCTGAAACTATTTAACCAGTTACAGGGAAGAGATTTTCCATGAAGTGCGTAACTTTTTCGATACTTTTTATGTATGACACAACCTTTTAACAAATGCTTCGATTTTGATTGTTGTTTTTTTATGTTTCATAAATACTTGTTTCATAAATAGTTGTTCTCTTAGTAGTTTAAAAATATATATTGAATTTTTGTATATCGTTGGTTTTATTTAATTGGTAAAAGAATTAGAATCTGCACTAGTTCAATACATACTTACTGTTTTATTCAATATTGGTCTTTTAAAGTCCGAAAATATTTTATTCTTCAAAACATCAAAACAACTTCGTCTACTAACGTATTTTATTACCAGTATCCTTATTTGTAAAAGGAGCTGTTAATACAGCGTTATGCGATTATTATTATTAGAAGAAAACGAATTGCGTAATACGTAAATACGTTCTCAGTCATGACGAAACAGTACAAGTCAGGATTTTTTAAATACCATACATAAAATGCCCCTTTTTATGGAAAAAAAAATTAAGAAATAAAGGTGCTGTATAAAAATCACAATAATTACGATATAGAATTTTATGTACAAAATTGCATATAACGGGAAACTGTTATGAATACGGAGCTATAAAAATGATATCGATTTATAGGTAAATAGCCCATTAACCGCAGTCATTAACCGCAGTGTTATCCGAACTTCGAATAAATCGCAATCGGATGTATCCGAGACATTAGGCCAGGCGGAAACGGCGCGCGTCGGATGCGGACCCATTCATTGTGACGCGGGTTCGCGCATCGCCGGCCCGCGGCAGGAGGTAAGACTATGCAATTAAATATACTAGTTGATGCCCAGTAGTCGAAATTAAACCGTTATCCATTCAAATTTAAAGTTTCAACTTAGATTGTTGCTATACTCGTATAGCCAGAAGTGTTCTGGGCGAGCATGCTTTACAATCTATGGCCTCATTGTCACTTAAAATCAGAAATTGATAGTCAGGCGGATTTAAAAACCTAGTACCATCATCTAAAATCCGTACCCAAAGCTGTAAAATAATATATATGATATTTATGTATGACAAATGAAACAATAAATGAATTTTCACACATGATTTGTGTCCGTGTTTTGCTAAAATTTATTCACTAAGAAATTATATTTATTTTTATAATTAGATCTTTAAGGAAAATAATTAGATACATATTATATGTGGGCGCATCATCACGCATACATCGTGATAGACACTGAGCGGATGAACAATGAAATGCATAGATTCCATTTAGTTACGCTCGAAACGAAAATTCGATTCGTAAATCGAATTGTAAAAACCGCGAATTCTCCACGCACCGACCGCGCTTACACCCACGAGGCAAGTGCAACAATGACATCATTAGCGCAAAATTCAACGAAAACACTTTTCATTTAAACAAATCAACCTCAACCTTAACGAAGGGATTCTAAATCGAAATTCAGTTGGCAAAAAGATCGAAACACAAAAGGCGTTTTGATAAAATTCGTGTGGCGTATATGAATTTTAAAAATAATAATACGTCATCGCCGAGTCCCTCTGTCTTTTTGATTCGGTGTAGCGTAATGCATATTACGTTCGTACGTTGAATTTGATGAGTGTGTACGGATTTTTTTAGATGGTTTCCATTGTCGCGAGGGACGACAACAAATTATGGTTTTGAAGAAAAAACAACTACATTTATATGTTATATATTCTTTTAATCGTAAAGTATACTAAATCTCGTATAGCTGTAACAAATCTTTGAACGGTTAGTAAACTGTGCGTTTAATTTTTGAGAAGGTTACAGCTTTATTACCTACAGGTTAAGACAATTCAAAAAAAGACAATTCACAAGTTCTATAGATATTCGTTTATATATTTAAATTATTATATTTATATCTTTTATAATATCAATTTAACAAAAATTTACTTGGTCTATTTTTTAGAAAAGCAATCGCAGGTATAAGGATTGGCTACATTGTCTGAAATTTGATATTGTATGTACCAAATACTAATACACTTATATTTAAAAATATGATACCTGTATTATTATATTATTGGAGTCATGATACTTTTCTGCAGACTAGTAAAATAAATGCGTCAAAATATATAAAAAAAAAAACAATTGAAATTACAGTGGATCCTCACCGGGACACCGATGGATACATCGCGCGTGAATTTAAATCTCGCCTCGGGTGTTAGGAAGCGGTGATTTGTGGTTATTTACCGCGGTTGTTAAGTTTCCATTTTGTCCGGCCACTCGTGCGGAATACGCGACGATTTCGATGCGAATTACGTTTTTAATTTTACAGAATAGGACCCCGGGGCGAACGTATTGATATGCCTCCGCATTGGTTATTGTCCGCGATTACTACGAATATCATTTGTAATTGGAATACATAGTGAATTATTATATTTTAACATCTAATAATGTCTGCTTAAATGTTTTATGCCGCTATGGGGGTGATATCGACATAGAGTTCATGAAAAGAAATTTTATTTCATATTTAAATTGTTATAAATTATTTTTGAAAATAATTTTTACTAGCTACTTCAACATTGTACTCGCGAATGACCTCTGTATACACTGCCGGCCAAAAGTTTGAGACCACCTTGAAAAAATTACAATATTGAATAAAAC
>DWQX01004041.1:0-16005 GCA_018245475.1 Pharmacophagus antenor
TATATATATATATATAATAACATGAACATTTTAAAGAAAAATCATAGTTTTAATAGAAATAATATTTCGGTTTTAAGTCATGTTTCTTACTATAATCTTTATATTCCTTTTTTCAAATATAAATAATGATATACACAGAGAAAGTAGAAACGTGACATATTAATAAAGTTTATGAGGATAAAAGAGCCTTTAAAACCATGAAACAAATAGGTGCTATTAATAAAAAAAAAACATCACACAACACAGACTCATTATTAGTCACATATTTTAATTAACCGACAAAAAAACTAAGATAATTTGAAATAAATAATATCAGTCTTCGTAAGGGAATTTCGTTATTTAGTCTTAAATGTTATATGTAACATCATGAATAACGTTAAATAAGTAAATCGCGTAATTCCCCATTCGCCCAAATTATATGTCCCATTAAAACTAAACCAAAAAGTGTCAAGTCTAACATAAAACATCTTAAGCATGCATATATTGTATTCTTAATTGAAGACGATAAGCTTTGAATTCCATTTCTTTTCCCCCACTTTCCCTCAAAACCTTTTTTAACCAGCTAACTGTTTCAATTTTAGAATTATTCATCTTTGTTTCGTAAATAATGCGATGCCGAATATCACAGACAATGCGGTGAATGAGTATTATACAAGTACGTTGAATGGAAACTTCGTGAAATGATAATTGCTAATGGCTACTTATGTGAAAAGTATTACTTAGCATTATACAGAGATTTATTACATAAACAGACCACTATATTTTCCCACAGCGGGAACTCGGAGCCTTTACTGATAAGGTTTAATTCAACACGCTGGCCATAGTATGCATATGCGGATGTACTATGTTCCTTAAATGTTTTTCTTGTAAGATCTCGATTTCCCCACTTTGTATTCCTTTACCAGCAGATTATATTCAGTGGGTGATAAACGAATTTCGTCCACAAACAGTTAACTGATTAAAAACTATAAAGTGAATTTAAAAAAATAACATTTAACACGATAACCATATGACAGATTATAATTCGCATAAACATGCTCGCTCACATCTCTGGGTGCTACCAGCTGACTCTGCGGCCGTTCCCGACGCAGCGTCTCTGTTCCTTGTCGCACCAAGGCCGGCACGGACGGCTTCTGTGTCTGTTTGTCCTTATCATCCGGCGGCGTCTAGAGAAAGATATATTCGAATATATATTATTCCAATGGACTTGTTTAGTACTACGACTAAGTCTATACGAATTATAGTCGTACAAACGTGACGTCTGTTTTGTAATTACTAGTTTATGGTTTAAGGTGTATTCTCCTTACCAGTTGAGTTAAAAAATTTGTAACAAAAAGAACTTCAGAAAATAATTATTGAAAAAATATATTGAAGAGGTAAATCATCACGTTAAAGAGGTATCATCTACCTCTTTAACGTGATGAATTTTCTAGCTGGAAAACTATGTATTTAATAAATTCACTTAAACCATGAGGTTTAAAATATACTACAACAAATTACCTGAAGCGAGTTGGCTGGTAAGCATTCGTATATTATTACA
This sequence comes from Pharmacophagus antenor, assembly GCA_018245475.1. Lineage (NCBI taxonomy): Eukaryota > Metazoa > Arthropoda > Insecta > Lepidoptera > Papilionidae > Pharmacophagus > Pharmacophagus antenor. Next base: position 1,541 of record DWQX01004041.1, read on the forward strand.
TAAAAATTTCTACTATGACACCTCTAAACATATGAATGATCAATAGTTAGTGTGTACATTATTCTACATGATTTTTAGGAATACATAAAAAAAGTTCACAATACTGTCTAATAGTAGAAAATGGAAGATAATTAAACTGCTTACATGGCGCAGGTGCTGTTGCTTGCCTTGTAATATATAAGACCCTGGTTAGATTCCAAGGCTACATGAGTAATGAAGTTTGAATGGTAGGATGGTAGTGGGGACCACCCTCAATTACTCTCGGAGGTCATAATAGCGTTACTGTGTTCCAGCAATGAAAAGTATGGGACATAGAATTTTATAAAAGAGCATTCAGCTAATTGTAGTTAACAATAAAACATTGTTAAAAAAATATAGGAACACAGGATTTAGAGATAAAAACCAATATAGCACTCTTGCTAGCGAAGATTGAAACCTCGTCAAACCAGTAAAATTGATTTATTGGTTTTAATCTTATGTAAATGTTTATGACGTTTACGCAAATTCAATTTTATTTTGTATGGGTTTGATTATTTAGCTTATAGAACCTGATCAACAGCGACGGTATATGAATCTCTTCTAACTGGCGGTGCGGTGTTAATGACTGGCGTTGGTTGAGTGAACTTTGGATACGGGATGGATGGGTGTGCGGGTGGTTGTGCGAGCTGCTGGGGCGGCGGGGGTGTGGTGGGACTTAGCGCGGGATTTGAAGCATACACCCCGCGCCGCACCATCACGCGTCCAACGAAGGTCCGCGGCACCGCGATGCCGCTGGGGTTGCCACCTGGAAATTATACACAGATTATGATGTAAGAGTTTTTTTTTAAAATGATGACGATTTTTGTAAAACAACAATTATTTTTGTTACTAAAATACAAAAAGAAAATCATTTAAAAATTTCTTTCTTTTTTTTTTTTGTTTTACAGAGCTATCGAGTTCTGCAAGATAACGTATGGAAAAAAAATATAAGTATTATATTTCAAAATTAAAAAAGATATGATATATTACTGCAATATCCTAAACAATAACATCAATCTGTTATTATTAAATATAATTTATATATTCGGATTTGGTATCAACATGTGGTTAATAAAATGCCAACTATGTGCCTATAGATATCAAATACCACAGATAGTTTGTGTTTTATTCAACACAATTTTTATTCAATTAATAATTCAGAACAACACATAAGCTAAGGACAAGATTGGTACCATTGAATCTATCCAAATGCAAGAAAAGGAAAACAAACAACTATATTTACCCGGTATTCTGTTAAGTTCTTTGTGTGAACTGTATTGTCTTAATTTCGATGTGGGCAAACCTGTTTTTCTAAGTATAGTTGTTGGAGCCACAGAGTTGGAAGGTCCTGGAATGTAAACCAAGAAAACGTAATTTAAAAAACTTTGCGACAGGTTTAGCCAATGTGTTGAGCAAATTGTTTTTTCACAACTGTCACATGCTGTTAAGCTTGCCTTAGTTATGTCTTGTATTCATCTTCGTAATTTTTGTACGTGGGTTAACATTTGACCTAAACGATGGCAGTTCTTCGTTTTATAACAAATATCATGTTAATGTGTATATCTTACCAACATTAGAAGAAATTCGGTTTATCGATTTTACTGTTGTAGGTGGCCCCATATTTATTTCTGGACTCTTTGATCGCACCAGAATATCCCTCTTGGCGGATTTATTTTTTACCAATGTCGCGTTATTGATGACCGTTGTGTTGTGGAGGTCATAGGTTCGTTCCAATCCCGAGCTTTGCGCTTTCGTTAGCGTAACATATGACTTGTCGTCCACGGCGTCGTATATCGGTGATATCGTCGTATGTATGTTCAATAAATCGCTTTTGGAAGTCCCCTTTAGCGGCAGCGGTGTCGATGCAATATGAATGTCTGCAGAAATAAACATAATATTTAGTATCTACCAGAGTGGCTGGTACAAACTGTGTGTCCTGAGTGGCGTGCACTTGCCCAGGTCTACATCCATTATAGGACTAAAATGGGTTAAAGACGTGATTATATCTCTAAAAACTGATAGTAGTTATTACTAGTGCAATACCGTCTAAATAGAACAACAGAGGAACTATTTCTACCTATCATAGATTGTTATAAGGATTGAATTTATATCAGTATTCTCATAAGGTCTGTGTTATCTTTCGATCGATGTTCAAGTGATGAATCTTTATTTTTGAAAAAATTTTAGTATGAGATCTATTTTTAAAATCTTTTAAAGACGTTCGTACCAGGACGTATTGACTTTCCTAAGCAATGTAAAGAATCGCAACAGGGGAAATTATTGATGAAAATATGTGCGCCATAATATTATATAAGTTTATACATAATATGTAACGCTGTTATAGTTATTCAGGTAATTTCACCTATTAAAAAAAAACTTGATGTAATAACTCGTAGGAAATATCGAATACAACCAGCACCATTATGTTAGTTTCTTTTGTATAACAAAAAAATATCTTACGATCATGCGAATGTCCAGCGGTGTCGGGCACGCTATCCGGCGGGCTAGAGGAACTGAAAGTGCCGGTGTCCGTACTCTCGCTAGACCCAACCATTGCTCTCTCTTGAGAGCCCCAGTCCTGTATTCAACGAATATTCGGTTAATTCATTTTACATTAAATATTTTATAACACTACTTGATACATGATATAGAATATTTTTTTTCACAAATTATTATCCAGCAGCTATACTCAACCTGTAGTTCACAGGCTGCATGCAGCGCTACGGGCTTTTGTGAATGGTCCAATAGATGTTACTTTTCCACTAGTTTTGCGTTTACTACAAGGATTGTGAGCATGTTCAATAAGTGGTTACTAGATAATGTAAAAACATACGCCATAAATTCGCTCAAAGATAATTAAGAATATATATTTTACTAATTTCTGCTTCTTTTAATCGCAAATACTAAGACTAAATCTCTTGGATAATTAAATTATAACATTCATAGTTGTTTAATTAAATTTTTTAATATTGCGAAAACCTGAGACATAATTTAGTAAATAATATTGGGTCGCAGTTCGACACTATTACAAATACGTGCTTTTGTCCATATAAACAAAAAGTTTAAGTATAATTACACAGAAATGTATTTATCTTTAAATAATTTTTATTTAAGCTCATCTGCAAACCTTTTCCATACGACACCTGCTACGTACTATTTATCAGACTTGTGTGTGATAAATAGATCTCTTAGAGAAAAATAAGTCTGAAATCTAGTGATGTAATGAGAATGAAAAACAAAGCAAAATAATCGTTTGTACATACATCATTCTGTAGGGGTCTCTCTCCGGTATCGATAAGGTTCATCGTCGCAGAATTAATATCGATTATCTGATTCTCGTCCGCCTTAACATATACAACGGTCGTATCCATAGCGTTCTGCTTAGGTGGCATTTTCCTGAAAGTTGCGTTTCTTTTAGGGGTTTCCCTCGTGGGTTCCTCCAGTTTTTCATAATTGTTCAAATTCATTGACCTTCTTTTTAGTAACTCGGATATATTCTCTATATTTTGTCGCGGCACTGTTATTATTTGATTAGGTATTTGTATTGTTTTAATAGGCGATGCATCAACTTGGTTGGGCAGAGGTTTGTCGGGTTCGGTAGGCAAACCTCTCCTAGCCAATGAGAGCTTTTGACGCGCTTGTTTAATCTCATTCAACTCCTGTTTATCTAATGTCACGTTGAGACTATTCTTTCCCAGATCAGACGGTTTCTGTATACCGTTTTCTTTGTAAAAAGCGTCGTCAATTTTAAATGATTCATTAACATTTTCCTTTTCCGCGTCATTCTTTTGGTATTTGTTGTTTGAATAGTGCAGTGTTATCGTTTCACTCATTTCATTTGCTTTTGATATTTTTGCAGAATCTTTCTTAACTAAATTTTCATTGAGTATTTTGCTTTGATCTATCTGACACGCTTCTTCTCTAGACTTTACGAAGCTTTCTGTGTTTCGTATACCTGATTCCCTTTTTGTGTAACTATTGTAGAGTTGACATCTAGGCCGCGCCGAAAGAAGTCTTTCCGATTGTTCTAAATGAGTGAAAGTTGCTGAACTAAATATATTGGTGTCTGTTGTATCCGCTTTTGTTTTGGACGTGTTTACTAAATGTATAGAATTCACAGAATTAACTAAACTTGGAGGCAGTGAATCTATTAAACTGTCATTATCTGGATATGTGGTCTGTGATAGAAAACTAGTGCTCATGTCTTTCTCGTCTAATATGCTAAGAGTCATACTTGTCATCATTGGATCTATACTCTCACGTCCCGATAAAGGTAAACCTGAAAAGTTGTAAAATAAGATTAAATATGGTATTTATAAAACTATTCAATTCTAATAATACTGATCTTGGCAAGTGACGACAAAATCTCTGTTAATTTTGAATTGACCTATACAATGCATTAACCCATAACTGATAAAAACCATTACGAATAATCGAAAATAATTTTTCACCTGACTCTTTATATGGAGGTAGCGATTTTTTACTCTCTAAAGACTCTGCGTTGAATGTTCCAGAACTTTCCATTAATAATGAAGACACGAGGCTCGGTGGCGACATCCGCATGAGTGATTCTCCGCTTTGATACATATTGAGACTCCCGCGTTCGTTTAATATATTTGTTAAACCCCTGAAAGCAGAGATAATGTTTAGATTAGTCTGAAGTTTCGTTTTTATAAAAAAAACCTAAGACACCATTTGTGTCGACTCTTAGTGTTTTTTTCTGATGATCTTTTTCTTATAATCCCCTTGAACGTGACCTTTAATCCGCAGTATCCTTATTTATACCCAATCTTTTCAAAAAGGCTCCTTTTAGATGATTACTTTTTTTATTTTTCTTGCAATCAGTACTGTGCAGTAGTCACATTACTGGTATAAAGCGACAGGTCCTTTATTACCTACTTACGAGCACAAACCCAATTTTGCGCTAGCAAAGCTCAGCGCGTAATCGGGATTATAAGTCCTTCTCCTCTTTTCGTATGCCTTTTTGCTGATCTTACTGGTCTTATCCTGATGACCACAAAATGTTGAGTAGTAAAGTTATGTGCAAAACATTTCATATAATTTACATTTAGGTGATTGTACTTATGTTTTTACATATTATATTATATATTTAAACCAAGACAATATATAAGTCATTGCACATGGACCTAATTAAAATTAATATCGTAGACTATACAATCTCATGACCGTATCACTGAAATATACAGGAAGAGACATATAAGGGTACAATATTTTTCATCTTGTTAGTTAAATATAACTGGTGTTATTAGTTGTGGTAGAAGATATTTCTTGCGAAACTTAACAAGCAAATAAAAACAAACCAAGAAGAACTTACAGAAATAAGCGTACAATTTCTCAACAAACTTTTTTGCATTTCAACAATTACGTATTAAGTAGAGTAGCGCTTTGTCACGTTTTTAGGCATATTTATGTCATTTACTTTGTCTTGTAACGCGGAGGTCCCAAGTTCAATTCGAGAGCCACAAAAGTAGCAAGCGTCTGGATGGTTGGTTATTTAATCCCGCCTAGCTAGCTGCCAACCTCAACGTCAATCTGCTGCTATAACAGCTTTGCTGTATCATACATGTGAGAGCCAGATGTATTCGGGAAAACAATTCCATTATTACGGCTTTATTGACCCCTAACGTCAGGTGAACTCGAGGTCAAGTTTTGACACATAACCGGTAAAAAAAAACATACAAATACAAATAATATGCTACATGCATTTTTGATTGCCATAAATAGTGCGTGTCATTGCCGAGACGGACGAAGGTGATCAATAAATAAAAAAAAACGACGGAATCTACCCAAGCGATCGTTTCGTTAATAAAAAGAAAACAATCCGCAATATCTTTCCGCGCGATTCACTTTCACGCGGTTCCGTGCCGCGCGCTCGTCTCCGGTAATTCTCACGAAAGTTAACAACGATTGCGTCTTCTGTTCCCCGATTCAATTATCGATGCGTAATAGGCTGTATAACAACCGTGAACATGTCGTCCGTTTGTATTTTCTCCCGACATCATTTTAACCTATTCACGCCCTTGGCCACATACTTTATCTAGAATTTTATTTTTGAATTTACAGTTAATTGACATTAATATATAGATATAATATAATACTTCCTCACCTTCCGTTACTTGACCACAATGAAAATAAAATTAATAGGTTTTACCGGAATTTTAAAATTTACTTATATTTCTCTTCTGTTAATTAAAATTCGTCCCTGAAGAGGTTAATCGAGAGAGGGTAACATATCTAAGCATTAAACTAATGGAAACTCACTTGATAGTAAGTGATACGCCTGTCCATAATAATGAGGTAGTTAATATTACCCAATATCACATACTCTAAACGCTTTGAAATATGTTAAATCCCGTTCCCTCATTTATGTAAGAAACTAGCTACAGACTCTTTAAACTGGAACACAGTAACATATTCACAGTAGTGATTAGCGGCTTAACGCGCTGAGCCCGGCGCCGGTCCTTGGGGACCGGCAGGCAACATTCCGTTCAGCCGGCGTCGATCCCTGCGAACGGACGCTATTTTCCTGTCGGATCATCGTAGTTCCATTGCACCAAAATGGTTAAAATTATAAAACGAAGTAATTTAAAAGAAATTAAGTAAAACATTCTTAACAAATTTATGCTTTTGTTTTGCGTCTCTATTCATTCTGGCCCTTGCATAATTTGGTCCAACCTTTCGTCATTAAGTTTACGCCCGGTGCCGGCTGAACAGAAAGAACAGAAATATCAGCGCCGGGCTCAACGTGTTAATTGAATTGCGTTAATACTACGTCTTGGAACATGAAATTCAGTTACAGATATCATTATTAACTGTTAAATACTAATGTTAAAAGGCTTTTATGTATGTGGATTATGATGAACAAGGATTTCGCTTAGGCTATAAAACATACTATTGAACATATTCAGATTACCTTTATCAAATGAATAATTTAAACAAAATAATAGCAATCTAAATAAAAATGTAATAACTGTGTGGAAAGAAAGCCTCTCTTATAATTCACAGTTCTGAACCGGCAAACAATAGAGAAGAATACGAAATGGGTCACAGTATTGTTCTTTTTTTTATAATCACAACTCGCTTGGCCGGGTATTAAACGAAAGAAATATTCTTTAGTTGGCCTATATATAACTAAAGACAAAAATTGCAGCACACAGAAATACTTTTAAATCATTAAAACTCTGTTCATCTGTATTTTTATTTAACTAAACAAATTAATATTTTTTTACATTAACTACTGGTTATCATTTGCAATGTGCTTACTTATGAGGGATTAGGTTTGAGTTTTGAAGAAACATAAGATTTTTTAAACTCTGACATAAGGGGAATGACATTATCTGTTTAACATGTATACCATTTATTGTACTGTCTAAGTGAAAGGATTATATATGAACATAGTTTGACTTTGGTATGCATTTAACATATTTATTTTTGATAAATTTCATAAGTTACCTCATAATAATGAGAAAAGAAAATAAATAATGTTAAATAAATAATGTATGTTACGAAATGCATTAGAACGAAGTGTTTTGCTTATTCATCCATTTTCATAATGCAAAGAGCCTAGGATTTGAATAATCTGCCAATATCAGTGGTTTCTGTTCAGATATCACGAAAGAGTATTTAAGAGAAAAATAATTAGGCTTCTTCTAGACTATTACTGTCTATCATAGATTACATCTTGTAGGCTACGAGAACATAAGTAAATGGCATAGTGCGTGTCGGACTTGTACCGCGAAAGGGTTGCGTAATATAAACATCTTTAAAATCACGTTTCTAGTATGTATTATTTTATTTTCATTATTTGTTCTTGTGATGACAATAGATATACACAATCTGTAAAAATTTTGAAGATTCTACCTATTATGGTTCATGAGATAGAGCCCATAGACAAAAGTCCGGACGGACGGACACACAGACGGCCGGACGGACGAACGGACAGACAGACGGCCGGACGGATGGACGGACAGACAGACGGACGGCGGAGTCCCAGTAATACGGTTCCGATTGTCACCCTATGGGAACGGAAACCTAAAAATTATTTCAATAAAATGCATTGATTGATGTATTATTAAAACCTACTTTAATTTTTTAGACTCACTACACCGTCTAGACAATGTCTGTTATTTTTTCTGAAACTAATAGCGACATAGAAATTGGCAAAGATGCGCTGTGAAAAGAGATTAAAGTCAATTTGGCAATAACTGAGACGGATGCAATTAAGAAAAAAACGTAGACAGCAATTACGACAATGACGGTTTTTATAAGAGCTCGACTACTTTGTTTTGCGATTGTACTCATACAGTACTTTTTAAATTTACTTTCGTGTCTACGTTACTAAGCAAAATTTCATAAACATGGAGCAGGCTAAGACATGTAGAAAGGGAAAAGTAGTTCAAATAATTTAACAAAATCGAATAAATACAGTGTTTTCACTTTGAAAAAAATTATTTCACATGAAATACAGAAAACTATTTTAAAAAATTACTAATATCTCATACATACCGAGTACATATTTGCCTTAAATGTCTTAAAGACTAATGTGATACAATATTTACATAAGTCTTCCCGTACAAAAAGTTTAATATTTTTCATTTTCTTATAAAAAATAAAGGACTCCTTTGCACCCAACATGAGACCAGCACCTTTCGTATGTATGGATTATAATCAAAGCTATTTTTTTATCGATTAAGGTTAAACATTAGACCTCGTTTTCACCTGATTTTAAGTGAGTGATGTCTTATATGGTGAAGCGTGTTCGCTCAGAATACTTTTGTTTCTCACACATATGACTGCCGGAACACAGCAATGCTATTATATCGGAACATTAACATAGTGGGTGGCAATGAGTCAGGCGAGTTCTAGAAGCTCTACCACCGTCCACACTCCTATGGCACACGAATCGAACCTGGGACCACAGCGTTACAATGCAAGCGGTAAAGTACTGCGCCACGGAGTCAGTCAAAACTAGGAAAGTTTTATATATAGATAATCGAATTATTATTTACACCTGCAAATTTATACGCAAATTAAAACCCTTTGTGATCCTTTTATTTCTATGGTGAGATAAAAGAAAAAAACAAAACAATCCAAATATAGCGTGACACCTGTCGGGTTGTCTGCATACGTACTTGTTGAACGTGTTGTGCAGGTTGTGTGCTGGCTGCGACAGGTCTATGTTGATTGGTTTCGATCCCATGTAACCGGTAAGCCGGTCGGAGACGTCCGATGCCGGACCCACGTCCAGATCTTCAAGCTGGAAGACGTAAGATTATTATTTGCATTAGTCTATTAATACACTCGAGTAGTTAAGCAAAATGAGAACTACATTGAGTGTATGTGTATCCTTATATTGTGGCATTATGTATCCTTTTGCACAAAAACTTGAAACAATGACAAATAGAAGACAAAAAACAAAGTTATGAACAGGTGTAAAATATATATTACCATTTAATGTCATTGGTACAAATAGCAAACTATGAGGTATACGAATTCCAAACTATATACATCAATCAAAACTGGATATCGAAACTGGCATTCGTTAAAAATTAAGTGCAGGTCACGATAAAAAAAAAATAGAATGGAGAGCGTATTGACAACCTCCTTCTTATTCTCAACGCAAAATATTAACGTACTTACATACGCATCTACATAAAAAATGTTAATAAAAAGTGAGATTTTTTTTCGTTATGGTAGTGTTAAGACCTTGCAGCAATAATTACCTATTAGTTTTAGTACACTATATAGCTTAAATGGGGTATGCCGAGCTTTCTGGCTAGTATGAGAGTACCGCCACCGAGTATAACTGTCACATTTAGTACCACAAATTACGTAGTTATTATCCATTTTCTGTGGACATCCCGCGCATTCGGACGAAGCGTTTCCCTTCGTCGTTCACAATGCGTACAGCTAAGGAATGGAACAACTTGCCGGCGTTACCGTTCCCGTCTGAGAATAACGTAGGTTTCTTCAAGAGAAGAGTGAATAGGCTGCTTATAGGTTTATGCGCTTTACCATCTAAAACCGCATCATAACTTAACACCAGGTGAGATTAAAGTTTAGTACATGCCTATAAAAAAAGTTATTATTGTCAAGAACGCTTGTCGCCATAAACAAATATCCTACAAGGAACGATTTATTACTACCAGCAGCAATGGTAATCTTGACAATTTTGCTTATTATAATTATATACGAGTATAATACGACAATATTTGCTTTTCCTTCAACATCTATTTTCTCTCACAACTCACACATGGGTTCTAATTTTGACTCGTGACGCAATACGGATTGAGAAGCAAGTTGACAGTTGTTTATGTGTAGGTGCGGCTTTCGTATGGACACGATATATTTACTAACATTACACCGTCGATTCATCAGAAGTTATTGAGACATTATCGGAAATAATTATCATTACGTTAATGGATACATTAATAATTTAATCTATTACACTATAGTTTCATAAATAACTCTATTATCAATGACTTTCTTTATGGGTATTCCATTTATTATTCAGTCTGAGAATAGTTGCAAATATTGCTCTGTCCCGGTCTGAACACCATGGTAGTCAGTGAACTTACTAGGATAATAAAAATGCAATGCAAAAACGTATGGACCTAATAGTGTAATTAAAAGGTAAAAACTAAATGATTTTCACTGGTATTTAATAGCTTATAACTTAATTTAGAATACTATAAAAAGACATGAACTGGATTAAAATATATATTGTACATTTGCCTTTCAAAGTTGATTATTGTTGGTTAAAAACAAAACATAAACATCTCAATTCATAACGTAATAAATGAAAGCTACCGTAACGAGAAACGTTCAAAAATTTCAGTATTTAGAAATATTACGCGATAATCTGAAGAATGTTAAAAACTTATTACAGAACATTGGACATACTTTTATTTATTACATTTAATACATTAATACGTTGTTTTTAGCTGATTTCTAGGAACATACAATTTGCTTTGTTTGATTAACAAGCATTGCAAAATTCCGTGGTATTGTATACCGGAACAAATACTTTATATAGTCCGGTCCAGACTGATCTTATTACAACGCTCGCTTTCCTTACCACAATCTAACATTGGTAGAAGATAAACGCATGGTTCCTACGTCTCTAACTTTGTGCTTGTGTATGAGTATAAATTCAATTTTATACAAGTAACCGAGCGTACCAGTTAACTGTTTATGAAACGTTTCATTACGTAGTAGGTACTTGCATTTGCAGATTAGACAAAAACTGTTTGAGATGTTGGCATCACTGCTGCCAATGCAATGTGTGATGCAAATCACAACAAAAATATAGAGTACATTTTTTTATATTTGTTGTATAAATTATGATAATATTAAAAAGCAAATAATCAAACAGGTGATAATCATTAAGATATTCTATAAGGTGATAAATCGAATGTAAATTTTTTATTGTTAAACTAAAATAAAAACACTTATATGAAAAAGTCAATATTCCGTTAAATATATCGTCCGGAATAAAGAATTAACTTAAACGCGAACCCTAAATGGCGCGGCGGAAAACCTTTTCAATTAGCGACTGCAGAGGTCATAGACTGCGGTCATTATCTGCGAACACAATGCTACGAGACCGACTTTCGCACGCTGCGTTCGGTTACTTTAATGTCTTAACCCGTAATAACTCAAGCCGATTAGCAATGTTTAAAATTGTCGGTAGTGTTATCGACATCTGGCCCGTTGGTGTAATGGTAGCAATGCTTTCTCATAGACCAGGTGTCGCGGGTTTGATTCCCGCTCAGGACAAACATTCACGTGATGAATAGTCGTGTTTGTTCTGTCTCTAGTTGTTAATATATATTTAAGTATTTATTTAAAATATGTATGTACATCGGTCTCTGAGAACCTATACTACAGGTGCTCAGCTACCTATTTTGCAGAGTATTATGTATGAAGAATGTCCCAGATATCTATATTTATTTTATTTATACACGCGTTAAATTGCAAGAATCCACTACTCAATAAACCAAAAATAAATTGTTTTGCTAATTCCCGCTTTTTAATCGTGAGTAATACAATTAGATTACAACCTCAACGCGTTTCGCCACTACACGTGGCATCTCAGATGTTATGCGTTCGATAGCACATCTATATAGTTAACGGAAACAATTACACCTACGTTAAAAGAAAGTTATCGATTCGTCACGTGTGGTTTTTGTTCGTTCCTTATATATTTTATACGAAACAACATTACACTTAGAAGTTGATCGCCTTAATTATTAGTAAACATATTTACTATCTAGGAAAGATTAATTTGGCATCTGATAATTCCTGTTTCTATTCTTCAATTTCTGTTTATAGTCAATTTTGATTGTATTTTATGTTTCACATCTTGTGACAAATCAACTAGGACAATAAAATTAGAACAGCGATATTTTAAAAAAGAGCAACGTTCATCACATATCGTGGAATAAAATAAATTATAATCTTAGAGTCTAATAATAAAAACGTAATACGATAGTAAACCGTTTAGATGACATGTACGTTTACGACACACAGAAGCTGTAACTCGAAACTGGAATAATGATGTGCGGTATAAATCTTCAATGAACCGATGTATTTTTTACTTTATTTATCACAATAATATTCCAAGTAAGCGTAAGAACATCTTTATTAAATTAAAAAAAAATCAAAAATATCTTACTTAAACTACTACTATAACAAGTTTATGGTTTTTTAGTTTTAAGCAATGCAAATGGCGATCTCAATGCCTGCCAGGCTTTATCTGTTTTCAATGCTAGATCGGAACGGACTCGCGACATCTACACATCAACAAGATATAGCCGACTAATTCATAACATTGTGCCAATTGAGTTCAGTGTATCTACCCTGTTCTCACCAATAATAATAAGACCGTTTGTTCAACATAACATAAATCAAACGACCATTGATCTCAGCTGATATCAGCGCGATCAAATGATGTTATAAACATTTATTAACAATAAGAAATATAATGCTTTGTTTGGAATACCGGATGGACGTAAAACAATGAACAATATCTCTACATTATATTTAATTGAATTGTATCAGAATTAAATTGTCAGAAAATTCATAGAATTGCTCGATTTGTGAATCGTTACGTATATTATAAGACAATATTACTTTGAATAGCTGGTTCATTTGTGAACATATTTTTATTGATGGCACACTAAAATGGTAAATACGAAAACGTCTACTTGTGTTATTTTATTAGTGCATGTTATTTATTACGAACAATAATAAATATACCTTATGCAGTATTAAAACAAGAACAAAGCTAACATAGTGACGCATGGTAAGCTATTAGCTGTGCGCATGCTGTCTTAATAAAATTAGGATGGTTTAACTGGATCCTTTGGAGAGATTTAATAACTAGTACAGATATATAAAAACCTATTGTATTACATTTTGTCCTATAAATATTTACTATCCTATATAGTACTATCTGTCACCCGCCCACTTCTTTAGGCGTAGTAATTTTTTTATTTAATATTAACATTAATCTCTGTCTAGAATGTGTATTAATTTTTGAGTCCTTCCAATCAGAAAATAAAAAGTTTCATTCGCATTTGAAACTCCCTCTTTGCCGCCCCTCTTAGAGGTGTAATTACAAAACACCCCGTTCTCAATGGTTACCAAAACATCACAAAGGACACTGCCTCCATGTCTCTAAGAACAGCAGTTTAGGCTTTGCCTTGATTTTTAGTCAGTGAGTCAGCCAGGATTTTGAATTTTATATGTATAGATTACAAGTGCAGCAGCTTAACATTATAAACTTACCTGAGGGTCATCATCTTGAACTAGACTTCTTCTTTTCATAGCGTATTCTTTAACGGCGGTGCTATTATCAGTATTGGTATCTACGTTAAAAGTTTTCAGCCTCAGCATCGGACTAATTGGACCCAGAAGATTGGTGTATTTGTTGTATGTCAGGTACTTGTTTGCCGATTGGTTGAGCGTGATGGAGGGCGGATTGGAGGCAACTTCCACGATGCTCTGGATACTTGGCCTTTGAGCTCGTTTCCTCGGCCTGACATACGTACGCGGGTCGAATTTTTGCTTATCTGGCAGCGTGACATTATAATCTGTAGTAAAAAAATAAACAATAAGATACATAAAAAATAATAATAACTACAAAATATAACATTTAACCCTTTGCACTTCAGACCGTTTTAGATGTTGGCTACCAGCTACTCCACGCTCCTTTGTGGCAGAAACGTGCATTTACAGACCATCGTATTATTTAGTAGAGCTTTGGAACTAAGTAACGGATTCTGATGATATTGGACTTATATGAATTGGTTGACATCAAGAAATATATATATTTCCAAAAAAATTAATATTTTATTTTTTATAATTTTGTACAGTATGATAGAGCGTAAAACACTCCCCAATATGCATTGCAGGCTTATTTA
>DWQX01004042.1:0-16001 GCA_018245475.1 Pharmacophagus antenor
GCCATAATTGGTATATACAATTAAAAAAAAAATTTATATTTAAAATTAAATAATTATTGGAATTTTCTGTAAAAAATATCTGTGTGTGTATTTTATATCTTAGTGTAGATTTTTCAATAAGAATCTTTTTGAATATACAATTTCTGTAAAAAATATATTAATCATGATATGAGTAACAAGTAGTTTTGTTGAAAATGCTTCATTTACTTTATAAAAGTCTTATAAAGCATTTATTTATTTAAAAAACCTCTGAAGATTAACATCGACCATGTAAAAAATTTACGTGATCGGTTTGAGCACAAAAGTAACCGCTGTATAAATCATTGACTTATTCCCACCTCTCCAAATATGGTATTAAAAATTCTGGCAAAGGCTGTTAAAAACATTGCAAACACTATGCTACGAACGTATGTTCAGAACTCGAAAACTGTATACATTTTTAAATTACTTGAAAATGCATGTTTTTGCCCGAGCTTGCAATACACGCGTAGTGCGCCTCGGGCCACAGACTCTGATGTTTCAAAAAAATCGATACGAGCATCACGTTGACCTAAAAATGTATAATACATAACAATGAGAGCCAACACGGAATTTCAATATCCTACAACATCATATGGTACTTTTATTAACCCAATAGCATTTCTTCTCTTCAGCCTAACCATTTAAAATGTTACACCAATATTTATGCCTTACACATCACTAATATTAACCATTGGATTTAAATAAAATTTTCTGATTGTTTCAAAATCCTTTTTGTTAACTATAAACCACAAACTAAGCTTTTCCCTTATTCCTTCATAATAGGAACAGCAAAGAATTAGAATAGTATACCAACGCCAGCGTTTCCATATAAAGAGTCCTTAAGACTGAATAGGCTTCATCTAAATTATCAATTGCCTTGCACAAACTATGTCTCCAATTACCATTCAGTAAGACAGTAGACAGACATTTTTCTTCATAATTAAAAAAAAAAACAACGGTTTTAAACAAAGCTTCTGATGGAGAATTTATACATGATCTATTTTCAACTTTATCTCTCTACCGTAACACAAATGAACTAGTCCACAAAAATAAGCTTTTAGAAATCTTGATAGTTTACCCAACCATCGAACAAATTATTGATGTTGCGCACAAACATAAACGGCCAAACTAAAACCACAAATACAATTTCGGTTAAAAACTTATGACGCGTGAAAGTTTCAACTTTTTTTTTTAAAGAAATTTCTTGGGGTGTGACACTATGCAGCCGATAATTAAGGCGTATTCAAACTATGATCGGAAACTATAAATAATAGAGCTCCCGAACGGACCGGATCTCCTTTGTGAACAATTACTATACGTTCTTTATACGATAGAACCCTTTCCAATCGATCGGATTGGTTTAATAACATGTTTTGGAAATTACACTGCTTGTTAAGCAGGTGTGTATGGTTCTTGAGAGATTCCATTGTAAAGAAAGTTTTCGTTGCCCATAAATGTAAGAAATAGTGTATTAAATACACAAAATTTTGGTAAGAAAATTTTCTTTTCCTTGCAAAGAAGTCTTGGAGTGGAGGCCGCGCAGACGAAGGAATGTAGGGTGCCCTCTCACCAGATGGTCTGACGATTTTGTTAGGACGGCTAGAAGCTGCTGGATGAGGAAAACAATGGACTGCATATGGCATAAGGCATTGGCGGTGGTCTATGTCCAGCAGTGGACTGGCACAGGCTGATAATGATGATGATGGAAATAATAATAATATGATGTTTTTCAGTTCAATATAAATATACACATTGCCAACTTTGAATTTTTAGGTATAATTCTACCTGGAAACGGATATCGTAAATTTAATGACAATTCAATTTATACGTTATACTCATTAAAGTTGGTTTTTTTTTTATACGAAACGCGAACTTTAATCAAAGAAAATAATACTAGCGCTGACACAAAAGCCAGTCGCACCCAATCCCCGAATGTCAATCAATACGATAGGTTTACACAATGCTTGAAAACATTAAAAAAAATTAACAATAGAAAAAAAATAATCGACCTTAAAATTTCATCGAGAAAGAAACTGTTACAATTAGACAGTTTTTGTTCCGTATTGAATTAGAAAAGGATAAAAAAAACTTTTAAGCGACAAAAATAAGAAGTTCACAATGAATGACACGTCAGGTTAGGGTTGATGGGTTTTTTCTTTGTGACTCCCTAAGGAAGTGTTGGGTGACAACGCCGATCGCAATTTTTGACGGAGGCCTTTGTTAATTTTTTTTTATAAAAAACCGTAAGATCATCTTGCATAAATTAATTCGCATTGGACCAGTACATGAATATTCCCAGATATATTATTACTTTAACACCTGTTATTACACTATGTTTGTGCATTAAATTTACAACACGTAAGTAAATAAAATTATAATACCTAATTGTATTAAATATGATACGGAATTTTTAGCTTTATATATGCCACTACAATACGTTTACGTTAATAAATTTTGGTAAATGATAACAAGTAATATTTGTTTCAGAAACAACAATAATCGTGCTATCTAAAAACTGTTATGAAATTTGATTTCAAAGATTTTGAATAAAAAAAAATAATACCTTCACTAATGTACTTTCATTAATTTAATTTGTTAATAGCTACATAGTAAAAAAACTGCAACTGATAATTCAAAAATGGTAAATATAATTGGATTAGAATATTCAAAACAAAAATGTATACATAAGTCTCTTACTAAAATTTCTCCACAAATGAAACTCGCAAGGCTTCCTTTAAAATTTATTGCCCCCTGCAGTCTAAATGGCCAAATTTACGATACTGTACATAATAAATCATTTTTGTCGGCGACATTTTAAATACATTTTTATAAGCGAGCCCGATGTACTAACTAGACGGAGATCGGAGGCGAAATTTATAACTAATTTGCGAATAAATCTTCCGAATACAGGGGGAGTTTTTTTTTCTTTTTTTATAACTCCAGTATTCTACACAATGTAAGAAGACTATTAACGTTGTGTATCGATAATTGTCGCACATATTTTAAAGATTCTCCCCCAGTCCTTTTACATTCATAACGTGCTCTTTGATAGGAGCGATCTATGTGAAATAGGGAAACCGTTATTATCTTAAGATGAACACAATAAACGCAAATAACTGGAGATTTTTTGTGAAGTTTACAGCGTTAGGTATTTTTTTAGTATTATGAGAATATTTTTAATAAGTGAGGAATTTTCTTTTGTTACAAAAGGTGAGCGTACAATACATCTTAATAACTAAGATATAAGAACAAGCTGCGCCCAAGCTTTGGGTAGATTTCATTTTTGCAATATAAAAGCCATTTAATTGATATTAAGAGAAAAAGAAAATTTTAATGTTATATTATTAAAAGATTTTCATTTATTAAATTATGTAGGATATTTTATTATTTGTTAAAAAATCGGATTGTTCGCTAAATTTATTTTTATACTGTTTATTCGACACGACATTGCTCATCTTACCTTATGAGTGTACAGTTCGCTCATTACTTTCTTTCGGCAAAAATGCACAATCCAATGATACCTACTGGCGATACCAAAATAAAAGCCAAAAAGCCCGGCTTGCTTATATTAAGGTACAACATAATTGATAGAAAATATTGCACACGAAAATGAAAATAATGAAAATCATAACATATTATAAAATTTTATTATGAAGGTGCACATTGTTTGTCCCGCCAGCACACCACTAGTATATCTATCACTTTTAAACATGTGTGCTGTAGTGCCAATATTACTATTCTATACCTACTACGGTGGCGCAATGACACAAAACGAGACAGCCTCCGACACCAGATCACGCTATGCCTCTCGGTCTAGTAATAACTCGCCAGTCGATACGGCCGAGTTTGATGAGTCGCTATGATACACTTTATTATTGACATTAGGTTTATATTTGAAGTCTTAAATAAATTAAAACTTTCTTAGTCGACCTCGATTTTATTGTTAATGATAATTAAAATATAATTAGGAACATAAAATACATTATATTCGTTTTACTGTAAAAGGAGGGGTAAGCAAATGCTGGTGAACGCGATCAACTGTATCCGACGCATCCGTAGCTTTGTATGTCATCTAAAACAATACGCTCTCTACCCACATTGTGTCACCCGGTTCAATGGACGACGTGTGACACTATAACTCTTTTTTAATGAAAAATAGAAAGCGACCAGTAAAATCGACAGATTAAAATTAACTAAACACCGAATTTCAATTTTTAGAAGATAGACTCTTCTATTTGTAAAACGTTTTTAACATGCAAATGAAAATCGTTTAGAATTAATATTTTACGTTTGTTATTTGCTTATTTATACCAAATAATATCATTATACTTACACGTTTATTACTACTTAAGCTACATATAAACATTGCTTTTAATGTAAAAATAATTTTTGTTTTAAATAAGTACATCTCTTTTAGGAGTATTTTTAATTTTATAATATTTACTAATTATAAATATTACAAAAATAAAAATAATACGATTAGCCAGAAAATTTCTGTCGTGCATGATATGTAAATTTTCTAGTTGAAATTTCACTCTAAATAACCATTAAACAACGTATATATTTATAGGATATATATAGTCATAGTTAGTTCATATATTGGACACAAAATAAAGCCGTGATTACATTAACGAGCGCGGATGCCGAGGTAAGCGGAAAACAGTAGCGGGCCCGCCCCGCCTCGCTTCCCCGCGAAATCGTATCTATTTACGCAACTACGACAATGGATAATGACGATCGTTAGTTACTACTACTCGGTGCTTGTACACGGTAATTGACATTATTTTACAATTTCTCCATCTATTTTTTTTTATTTCCAGCGTAATGAAATCGCGCGAAATCGTGCCTAGCCGCCTGTGAGGCACTGTAGACGACGCAATGACATCTAACTATTGTTGCGTAGATTACGAGTTACTTAAGTAACCGCAAATTTGTAACGAATTATCAATCGTTGAACTTAAGCTTGCCAAACTGTTCATTATTTGAATCACATTATGAATTGATCATTGTGTAATGTTGCGTAATAATTACCTTACAATATACCTGCCAAAATATCAATTAACTTTTCCGCGGCACTTATTTATGTACACCCACACCGTTGATGTTATTGAAAACTATTTTGTAATTCATTTCCTATACCCGTTAATATCTGTCACAGTTGATCTAGATAATTTTGTCGCGAAACAATGAATGTTAAAAATCGCTATTTAGGTCTCTTGATTAAATATTTACCACTAAATGAAATTTGATTATTTTATGTAATACTAACAGATTGTTATACGATTCTGTGTTAGTGTTGAATGAGTACACAAAATATTCTTTAACTTGTTTTAGTTTAATTGAAAACATACAAATGTCACGCGGAAAATACTGAACTATAGTCTAAATTCGACATTCAAAAGATATTGAAGAAGATGAGCGTGAAGCAATCAAATGAATGAATTTCTCTAAATGAAATTTAATAATTATCTTTTTGAAAGTATTATTGTTTGCAGTAATCGCATGCCTGGCTGTTACCAGGATGCGTAGTTTTCGGGAAACTGACAGCAATCAAAGAAAATATCCGAACACAATCTATCACCTACTCGCTAGCGGTGGCGGCAGTTAGCTCTCTCTACATATAATTTAAAGCCATTAAAGACATCTGCAGACCCCGGCAATGAGCTCCGCTTACTTGGGATGCGTAACGTCCCTCTGGTGCCCTTTTTTTTGTGCTTCTTCGTACGTGCGGGGGTGACTTTTTCGTGTAAGGGGTGAGCGCGTAGGGTGTTCTCATGTTTATGGCCCCAATGTTCTTGACTCATATACCTTGTTTTATGAAAAACTCTGCCTCGAATTGCCGTTTTGAGTCATTATGTTGTGTTGGTATGCGTGGAGAACGAGCTTCGTGACTTAAACTTGAATATATATGTAGATTGAGTATTTTTACTTTAACAAAGAGTACACTGTGTACTAAAAATTTAACGCATATTTAAAAAAGAAAATTCACACACAAAAATGTAAATATTTAGTTTGACATTAGTAATATTATAATAATAATTCCATTGATTAGAAAAATGAATGAAAAGAAAAATATATTACTTATACGACTGTTACAAACACACGAATTACTAAGTAGTTGTAGTAATGTTAACGATCAATGATTTTCACCAAATCGTATCGATATATGTAAAAAGTCGTACAAAACTCTAG
This sequence comes from Pharmacophagus antenor, assembly GCA_018245475.1. Taxonomy (NCBI): domain Eukaryota; kingdom Metazoa; phylum Arthropoda; class Insecta; order Lepidoptera; family Papilionidae; genus Pharmacophagus; species Pharmacophagus antenor. Next base: position 6,214 of record DWQX01004042.1, read on the forward strand.
AAGGTTCGGATGATTCCCTAAGAAGTAATGTAAGTCGTAAACAGCGAAAACAAAAACATTGGCACGTTTAATCACAACGCGTTCCCTGATTAAAGCGAGCACCCTCTGGCCATAAAAACATTATCGTCGCGTCCCCCGGCGTAAAAAACATAAAGAACAAATACAATGGGACAGTCCGATGGCGATGCATCAGATATTGGCAGTTAGTAGCGTCCACGCAATGCGTCTTAGCTGATTAGATCCGTTGGCGGGCGTTGATCATCTCACGGCTGTTATGGGCGATTTCAATTGTAAAGCCGTTCGATATGTTTTTCTAACCGTCGTCTACATCTATTGTGGGTGTTATTTTCATGAACATATTTCGCAATAATGTTCATTGAGTTCATAACAAATTATAGTTTTATGAAATAGATTTAACTTATCTATTATTAATCTAATTCGTTGAATTATATTTAAAAACAATAACAGAATTTGACAATATCTTCGAATGTGCAAATTTATGTATCGATGTATCGTTAATCTGGTCTGACGTGTTGGGAAATATATTTGATAATAATAATGCTATTGAGTTTCTTGGTTTTGTTAAAAACTATGTATATTTTAAATTAATGTTACAATTGAGTATAAATGATTCAAAATGTTTGTTCATTAACCTGAGCTAATTTAAATTCAGTTGTAAAAATTAATATTTAGTATTTAATTTTAATTTCTAACGAGCCTGACGGATACAATCTCGGGGATAAAACCAAGAGGTATTGAGTAAAACAGTCGCGCACATTTCTGGCGATATTATGCTTAATGCACCCCCACACAAATTATCGATTAGAAGCTTTTTTATGCAAGAGGGAGTGCGTAGGGGAGCGCGCCCTGGGGCGAGTGGCTGAAACAAAAAACGCTTGTGAAGAGTGAAATAAAAAGTTTAAACAAGTAGGATTGCAATGCTAGCCCCCAAGACGAAGGAAAATCAATAGTCGATGCCGCCCGATGCAAATCTTTTGCATCCCGATTTGAATTTCAATTCAGTAGCGAATTTAAAAGACGGTGTTTCGATTTTCGTAACCGTATAATTTCTTGATTGTTTTAAATTTATGTAATAAATTGTACTTAATATTACCTACTGATGAATTCCTACGTTATTAGTACCTGTACAAGACAAGAGAAATGTTGTGAGATGTGTATGGAAAATTATTTTTTGATATTTAAATAAGTTGTCTTAATGTTTTTATATGTACTGCAAATTTTCTCACACTTTTCTTTTATCTAAAAACACCTAACGACACTTTTATTTATTATAACATAAAGTATTGAGCCAAGTTCATTTACATACCATAAAATTTAAATTATGCCTAATACATTCGAAAAACTAAATCAGGTGATACGTTCCGCCTATCACACATTGGCAATACTCAATATCTTGTGTATATTATATACACTGTTACACATAGCACAAATGTACTACGTTCATATTTAAACATGATATCGTTAAACTAATTGGTTCATTGACCACTTTAATAGCACATTTACAGACAATTTTTACAACAAATTATCTAGGAATAATGCAATCAACATAAACACACGATAAAGGTGGAAAATAACTATATATTATAAACGTTTCTTTATCGTCTAAAACTTTATCTATTCAGATTTTAATTATAAAATACTGGAACAGAAATGCTTTGTCTTCTGATGTAATATTTACTAGTACCACCGCCGATTCGAGAGGCCTGAATAGGTAACATCAATCAATGACAGCTGCCGTAAAAAATACGCTTCGTACCAACATCCTCAGTATACACTCGGCCCAATTAAAGCACCCCAGGGCTCAGATGTACACTCTTCTTGATCGTTCGAGCGTCATCTTTAAATTTCCGTCGTTAAGATTTAATTTTTATCAAGGCGACGGGGGAACGGAAGGTGGGTGGGGGGCAACCTGTCGTGCCAAATATTTTCCTCCGTAGTTTCTTCCCTCCTTCGATGGCACTTACTCGCCTCCCCTCCGTACGCATTTTTTTATCATTAAAACTCGGAGTGGGGTCGCCGAACCCAGGCTGCCTCGCATTGTCATAACAAAACAAAATCATTCGGAGTCTCGGACCGGGCGGTGCTTGGAAAATCGCCTGCAATAGAAACAAGATTTCGCTTTATTTTAGTATAAAATTAACGGTTACGTAATGCTTTCATTAGAATACGTATTAAACTTGAATCAATGTTTTAATGAAGTATGTTAAGAGCTACGTATGTTGTTCGGAATGGATTTAAAAAAAAAATGAAAACATTTATTTCCTTTGATATAAACTGAAATTACGAGGCGATAAATTATTTTATTGTCTGCATACAGACAATAAAACAGACTAAACGTTTTGGCAACGCCATTTACATAAATCGATTTGTCTTCATACTATAGACATTTGAATTCTTGACCTCTGTCGAACGCGAACGTCGAGCATCTAAGACAGCGACAGAGTCCAATAAACTCCGCCGAGGATGACACATTTCACTTAGCCTCAATACCGAGGCCTGTAATTAAGCCCGCTACGTGTTAATTAGGGGGGGCCCGCGCCACACCTAACGCCGATTAATTTCCTTTGACGTGCTAGCTGTCTCTATTTTTGTTGGTTATTTAAACACCTCTGTGATTTTATTGTTTAAGTGGGAACACTTTTTTCTAAATCGGTATTTAAAACTGACAGTTAAAATTTATTTTTATAGAAAATTCGATTGGCGAGTATTCACGCCATAAATATTTTAATACTTTATCAAATAACCTTCATAATGGAATAGACTTTGCTTATTTTCTCTTAACGAACATTAACATCTCTAAAAATTTCACACTTCCGACGATTTGTTACTAAACGGAATTAAGCGAGACTGGAATTAAACAAAGTTAAGCTGAAAACTTTGTGAAACAAAACTGCCATAATCTTATTAAGCCGCAGACGCAGCGTCTAATTCTCCCCCGTCGCCTAATTAATCCCGTCGAGTTTATTTTCTGAAAAAGTTTCCACTTGCCCGGAAGTAATTTCACGCCGGGCATTAGTGGGGCCAAACTTCACACTTAGCTCTCTCGGTAAACACTCATGACGTTTCCTAATTAACGGACGCAATTAGCGGTCGGGCTCGATGGAACGCGGGGTACGGGGGGAGGGGGTGATAAGTGGCCCGAAGCGGAAAAAGTTGGGAGAAAATTCGAGAGCTTAAGGGTGCTCATCCACTATTGCAATGGTGAATGCAGCTGATCATAAAATCATTGTCTAACTCCCTTTTCTTCGGTATACTTTAAAACGTTAAACGTTTGTTTGTGTTATTGAGTGACAAACAATTTTCGGATTCACGTATTGTTTCTTTGCGCAACTTACTAGTGGTTCACTTAAGTGGAATGACAGCCTTATAGATAAGAAACTGTTAGATGTTAGAACTATGTTCCGCCACACCGAGAGCTCTCTGTCTGGAACGTACAGACAACAAGTCCGAACGACCTTGGTAGACGGAGATAAAAAGCTGTTTCTTGTTAGCTCTATCTAATTAACGCCTTGAGAAATTATCTAACCACCTATTGCTGGTCGAAATAACATTCCACTTAAAGTAAAAACAAATGTGCCTAATTGGATTTATTTATGGCCGTGCATTCCACATGTGTATACATTCTTAAGTGTTATCTGTATTAAAAATGTTAAGATCCGAGATTGTGTATTTAAATTTCGTTGTTTAAGAGCAGCCATTACAAACTTTTTAAATCCTGTTCTGGTAACGCGTTTTTAGCCATTTTTTTCTAAAGTCAAACTTTGTGTGTAACAAATGAATTAATCATCTTTAATGACATTCAAAGTTTGAAAACAAGTAAAATAATTTTGTATTTTTTTTTTGTTATTTGGCTAACGTTTAGCCTTAATTTCACATAATTTTAAGGGACAACGGGGCCGTAGATGCTGAATCGTGCTGGTCAAAACTATCGCTAGTAGTTGTCATATGAATACCAGAATACAGAAGATCTGTTAAACAAAAGATTGATATTGAGGGTGTTAGCTAGAGAAGTGGATTCGAAAAACCCTACCCCCACGAAACTCCACTACTTATGTTGGCTAGGCGTAACCGGGACCTCTATGTTACAAGCGGTAAACCACTGCGCCACAGGGGCAATAAAAATTTACTCGTAATGTTGTCTTGTATCTTTATATGAATAAAATTGATGTTCACATACATAATGGTCGCAAGTGATTATATAAAAGATATTTGCAGACGACTATACGGCGCCAACGAATAAATACCATTCGGTTGTTTCCGTCTTAATTATGGATTCATTGGTGGCCATTGAGAGCAAATGAAAAATAACTTTCACTCATAGTCCCGTCTTATTAACATTCCTCCCCCGTGCGTCTTCCGATGAGTAATTGCTTTCTTAATTCGCGTCATCCATCCTTAAAATAGGGCAATTTTTCATTCGACTACTCAAACATAGTATGTAACGACCTTCGTGGCGCAATGGTTTACCGTTTGGCTTATTACACAGAGGATCCGTGTTAGGTTCTCAGGTCACAGGAGCTGCACATTGGATGACGGTAAAAATTTTTGCCAACCAGCCTGGCCAGCTACAACCCTTAATGTAAATAAACCGCCATAACAGCAATGCTGGGTGCCGCTAATCATACATATAAGAGCCAAAAGTATTCTGAGCGCACATGCTTCACCATTTACAGCCTCATTTTACTTAACATCAGGTGAAATTGGTTAAATTTTAATCCATTTGCCGATAAAATAAATAAATTAAAAACCTCTAAATAGAATCTCAATTAAAGACGTCTAACTGCACATATGCGTTAAAATATAATTAATCAGTACATTCTTGTTGAAAATGATTAACAAGTTATAATAGCCGTAAAGATAGCGAAAGCCGCGCTTAACAACCTCAAATCGTTAGCCGTTGTCTGCGGGCCGGTGGCTTTTTTGCCTTTCTATGCCTTAATTTATTCCCCAAAAATTTAAAAAGGATTCTGGGGAGACGGCACCGTCGTTAGCGATATTGTAATTTTATTATTTGTATTTTTTTTATACCCGAATACTTTTAATCACTGGGCCGAGCTCAATGGCGAGGGGAAGGAAAATCAGATTTCAATTTCAATTAGTGAAGGATCTTTGTGGAGCGACCAGCAAAGAGTGAATGAGTATTGATAAGTTCACTCGTTAATATAAATGAGTCGCTGAGCGCGGATATTACGTCAGCCATTTTACTTTATTATTTGTTGGCACGGTCCAAACGATGTGTCGATCAGCCTGCTTACTTTTGTTTATTATGTATAATTAAATACATCTCGTAAAATATTAATATTAATTACTTACCTGCTTAATAACTGTTAACTTAATACCCCTAATCTTGGATTAATTTCTAGGAAAAAATTACTTTATTATAACAATTTCCATACTCCATAATCCAATCAGTGAATTTCATGAATTATAAAAACAATTTAAAAAAATAAATTTAAAGGATACCTTTATCAACAATTAGCTGTATTATTTAGCTACGAAAAAAGAAGACAAAGTTTCTACTGGAAAATTTGTTACTTTTTATTTTCCATTACATAATAGTTATGACAAAACAAAAAATAAATAATTTTCCTACAGAAAAGGTTCTAGTGCAAACATTTTTGTTTTGTTATCAACGTCATAGCGTAGCTAGTTCAACAATTAGGAAGGATTATAATTGGAGCACGCGAGCCCGAAATAATTCATTAGCGGACCATCGGAGCACAGCTCACAATCACTTATACTGTCATATACGACGTTTAAACTCGGCAAGTGGAGTAATTACGACTGCAACGTAGCGGCCGGGGCTGAAAGGTTAGAAATAATTGGATAATGGGACCTTATTATGCACTGAAATGACACGGGCAAACTTGAATCAATTGTGGCGGACAAGAGATTACAATATAGATACACTTTTTTAAACTCCCGCAAATGTTACATATTAAGCATTAATAAGTCTTCATCGCACAATATTTAACGTACCTCTCCTCACATCCGGGAACATAGTTTCCGCACATGAAGTTTCTGAATTATATTGGCCAGTAACATAAACACATTTTTTTTAATTCAATTATTTGTAACATTTAGTAAGCTATGACGCAAGTCATAAACGTGCTAAGATGAACGTGTGGCTCATCAGAACCTGTTATAACCTATTTTGTTTTATGTTATGCTGTAATTTAATCGATCGTTCTATATCAAAATATTTTTTGTATACCAAATTTTTATTTAGTTCGGAGATATTGTTATCCCACATATTTCATATTTAATACAATGCTTTCCTTAGTTTACTCGTATTAATTTCCAAATTTTAACTTATTTCAATTATAACTAAAATATTGATCATCTTTTACCTCTATTACAGTCGAGTCAAATAATTAATTAGATCTACCTGATATTTTTCTAAGCAATTGTGTATCACAAATAGTACAAGATTACAAAACGTTAATATTATTTTCAGTAAATAATACTGGTGAAAAATACTAGGTGATTATTTTGAAATACAATTAGAATGGTAACAGGATCAGGCAAATCAGGAAATTAAATTTGTCCGAGGCACCCGACAACACCAACCAATTAGAAGAACCGGACGACAAGGGAACCGCAATTAAAAGGAATCCTCAAATATCTTCTGACTTAATGACTTCTTTGCTCGTTAATTCCTTGTCGCGAAGGAAAAAACCGGGAGTCGGATTAATTCCAAGTGCGAGTCGATTGTTTGCATAAGCCTCGACACTGGGGAAACATCACCTCTTCGCCACCGGCTTAAAAAAATAATTAAAATTCGTAATCACTCTTGACTCACCCCCAGGGGGGACGCGTACCGACTTGCTTCCAAGGCCCTCTTTGTGGCGAAACGCTAAGATTTAACCACGGACGAATTGCCACGCTCTCTTGGAAGGTTTTTAAGAAAATTGTGTTATTTTTACATTACAAAAAATGACTTTATTACGAGAAACGGCTCGCTCCACGACAGGCATGTCGGAATGTTTATAGACGCTTTAAAAATTCTACATGCACGCCAGTTTCGAAGTTTAGGAACCGCTTCGTTACAGGTTGCCGCAAAATATGAAAGCTTGGCTCATCCCTCGCATGCTTGCCGGTAGTTTTCTGCTCGCTTAACAACATATTTGGGCATATTTCGATTACCATAAAGCGCTCCGTGTGATATATAGTATGTGCTTTCATTGTTTTACCCTATTCCTTGCAATACTTTACGCATGAATGATGTTAAATTCTCAACATTCTTTAGTATAATCTATATAACAGTTTACAAAAGTAACAGACATTAAAATACAACATATCAATTCACGTAAGCTCCTGCCAAGTTATTTTAATAGTAAACTCTTTTTCGGTTACTTTGACCTATATAACACAGATTTGAAATTTTTACATTCGTAGAGCATTAAATGAAATTTTTAGACTTAAAAATTGTATACACAATCTGAATTCACGATCTGAATTCAGAAATCCCAAAACAAACATTATAATTTTCAGAGCGAAAATGAAAGACATTTTCGCTAGCACGATTATGGCAGTGAGCTTAAAAATTTTAAAGTAAAAATGCATATCGCCTGACTCAATAGAATGCATAATAATTCAAAATGGTAAGACATTTCCTTCCTTCATTCAAAAGAATTCGAGCTTATCACAGTCTTAAATTAATAAGCATTCAAGTTGAGCCAAGTAAAAATGAATAAAGCTCGTAACACCGAACAATGGCGTAATAAGGATGGTGCATTTTGTCTCTGAGAGCTCGCTTGCAAAACAACAATAATTCTTCTTCCCGTGAAAAGATTTTCAGAGTTATTCCACTTGAAATTATTATTATTTTTTTCATGTCGTCGTCTTGCCATTGTCTCGGATTGGAGGTAAGTAATGAAGGAAATTGGGGGTTCTTGCCGGAGTCGGGAGGGACGCCAAGATTTGCGTGGCCGACCGCTTCGGCTAATGCCGAATAATGAAACAGCTTTGAAATATTCCCGCTCAGCGAGCGTCGTACGCCCGGGTCCGATTTATTACATTTAACAGAACTAAACAGAATTAGCCGCTTTTGATTAATGGAAATGTAACAAGAATTTTCACAAATTATACCATTACTTTATTAGTAAGTGTTACATACAAACACTTTATAATAATGACCTGCATAAAACAAGTTGACGAATAAAAATATGTTAATAAGTATTCATTCAAATACAATCACAGAGAAAATATTTATAGAATTTAGTTGAAGTTTACTTTTACATTTAGAGATCAATCTAAACATGGTGATAAAAATATAAGTACGAGTCAAAACACAAAAACGACATTGGGGGGCGGTCGTTTACGCAATTTGTAGAAAATCAGTTACTCGAGACAAAAACAATAAAGTAGACAATTGTTGTAGTTTGCATCCAGAATTTTCTCAGTCTCACCCCTTTCTTAGCTGGGGTCACTCGTGCGAACGAACACTATCAAGGACCATCTTCAACTTAGGGTTCTCCGCGCACTCGACTTTGCGCGACTTGTTTACGTCTCTTCAAGAGCAATTTTAGATTCACTCTTTTATACACTCCTAGCAACTCGAGTTGTCATTAGAGTAAAATCCTTTCACGTTTTCAAATGAAGCTTTTATGTACTTATGTTTGTACTCTGTCCAAGATATATTATTAATTATATTATATTTTTATTTATTAGGATTTTCTAAAACGATAATGTAATTAAATACGGTATAAGAATAAAAACGAAAAAACTTTTTTACATGTTTTTTAGTATTTATTCTTTAAGTTTTAATTAATTAAGTAACCATTAGAATGACCACAACTAGTATTATCAAGGGTATATGGTATGAATGACTATTCATACTACACATCTTGATAAAACTACGTACAGCCTCTTTTGTTTCGTGTGTCACAATAATATTGCGACTCACACTCAGGAGCGTCCCAACTCAAACATTACTTCTCTAGTTTCCTATTTACATATTCCCAAAGCGGTTTTCTTCGTAAACTCCTATATATCTTTGCTCATATTCGACCCGACTCACGGCGGTCTGCCATCCAGCATTTTTAATCTCGTTGGTTGTATCTTGGCGAACACGTGGGGCCCGCCTCCCTCCCCCCCGCCTTAGGTCCCTCTATGTTTACCTTCCGAAATAGTTTAACGGGAACAATTTGCATCTGCTTATGCGCGGTCCGTCCTCGGTTGTTAACTATGGGCCCTTTTTCCTGTTTCACTCGATAAAGGCAATAGGATTTTTTTTTAAATGAAATTACCCGATAATATTTATAGGGTCTTTCACTGTATAGTTACTCCATAACCGAAAGATATTGTACTTATTATATTAATAAAAATTAATGTGTACTTATGTACCTTTGAATTTAGGCAAATTATTTGACGGGTTATATTTTTTTAATCTTTATATTTTCGCACTGCTCAGTAATCATTGATGTGATAAAATGCAATAAGATTAGGTTTGACAAATAATACAATAAACTTAATAGTTAACGTAACAACAGCTAATACGTTTATTGGGCACTAAACATTGTATAACGTAATCAAAAAAACTGTAATACAAAACTTATTAAAAATTGAAAGCGTGAAAGAGATGAACTTTTAAAATCATTGCGAAAAATTAACGGGCACATGAGTATTTCTTTAAGATATGGGCAGGTTGGAGACGTAGGCCTAATCGATATCCTTATAATGATTGCCGGAGGAGCTCGCATACGAAATAAGGAGGGCGCTTGATGTCGGAGGTGTCCGGGGGTGGTTCGGGCCCGGGTGGGAGG
>DWQX01004043.1:0-15999 GCA_018245475.1 Pharmacophagus antenor
TCAAACTTTCAAAGAAAAGTATATTTATAATTGTACATAGCACATTGATAAAAGAAAACGTAGATAAGACATCATAATTTCATAGTTTATAGAATAAAAATAGTAATACTTGAATAGAACTAAACAATGGTTAATTAGAATGTACTCTCTGTTATCGGAATTGTATAGTGATCAGAATGAAATACGCAATAATAGGATATAGATCGGACTCTTAATACATTCAGTAGCAATTATCGTGACGGAATGATCGAGAAATGCATTTAATTGAATGCAACAATGCTCGTAATTATTGTGAGAGAGCATGATATCGCTACGAGTTTAATTTTAAAAGTATGTTTCGATAAAAATTAAAATTATGATTTTTTACTATAATTATAAATGTTTTACAACAAAAATTTTATTGTAAGTTATTTTTCGAATCCGCAGACTATGTCCAATTGTTAATTTGCCGCCATAACAAAGTTGTCGTGTTCCGGAAGTCATTATTAACGCTATAATATTCTTGGCCAGCACACATCACCGTCTTCGGCCTCCTTGTCATTTAATTTTGAAAATTGAGATCATGTTAGCCGAATGCCAATAAAAAAAATAACTTTATACCAAATGAGTCATTAAAGAAGTTCACAATACTTGCTTGTTTCTGGCGAAATAACGTTAAAAATAAACATTAGGATATTATTCCTTAGGATAATTACATTGAAAAGGTGACTCAAGCTGAAAAATATGCATGACTCAGACGCTATTATTCCTTGAGACGAAGTTAAGAAAAAAATCGATGTTTAACTTGGTAAAGTGTATATATATTCCTTTATCTGATTCATTCGAGTAATTTTCGGTCCTCCTCTATGTATCTTTCTTTCTATATTTCCTTCCGAATTATTTCCGGACAAAGGAAAATGTAGACGTTGCATCATATTGGGATATCAAAGATTCGAGTATATTTATTAGATTGGGGAAAAGTTTCCTCGCATTTTATATAAAAATTCAAAAGGTTTTTTTTTATGAAGTTTATTTACATTTGACTAAAGTATATTGGTACCATTTTGTTGGATAATTTTTTGCACTCTTGTAGGTAGGGACGTAATCCCATTGCTATAAAAATTTTGGAGCTTCTGATCAAAAAACTGCGATAAGTGATTTTGGCAGTCCTCTTATGATGTTAACATCTGACACTGCCTAAGGAATTCTGCACACACCGAAAAAGAAAAAGTCTGAAGATGCAAGGTCCATAAGAGGGCGACCAGAGCGACGTACATCATTGATATCAATATTTCCGGATTGAAATCGCTTAAACCAAATTTGCTACTCTCACAGATACTGCATTGGGTCTATAAACATCACAAATTTTTTTCGCGGCTTGTGTTGCATTTTTACCTTTTTTGTAGTAAAATTTTAAAATGTATCGAATTTCTTCATTAGATTCACTCATTTTATAAATAAGAAAAACAAATGAAAATCACACATTTCCCTAATTTGAATTTGGAATTGTCTTGAAAACTAGCCATATGCAAATGGTATAGCCGAAGCGATTTTATTACAAGTTCATACATGCTATTAGAAAACACTTTTTCCCTAACACTTTTTTTTTATAATTGCGTACAACATCGAAAAGCAATAAGTCATGATTGCCCGATAAAAAGATAGCGATTGTTAATTACTTACTTAGCGCAGACGTTGAATTGCAGATAACGCCGCAACAGGATTCAGGAGGGTTGGGAGTGCATTTATTCGATTTATTACTACCATTACTCTTGTAAGTACTTTACGATCGGTCGCAGCTTTATGTTGCTACAGTTTTATTACTTTTAATCCGGATATCGCAGGGAACGGCAAAACAGCGTCACGCAAATCGGCTCTTTGAATCCTCGGCTGCGGCTCGGTTTCACGAAATGTTTTCCAGTCACTATTCCATTCATCATACAGTCAAAATTTGAAAAAGGCAAGCTCGGTAGCGTACTTTCAATCCTATTTATTTTCGTTACAACGTGTCCTACTAAAGCAAAGCACGAGTTAAAAAATGTCTACAGTTAAAATAAATTTCAATTGTATATTACTTATTTCTGGCTCTTTTGGATGACAAGGTTGCCGATGGCAGGCATAACATGTAATACTCGATCTGCAGAGTTATCGTGTCTTGAGACGATTAGCAACAACAATAATCGTACATTTATTTTTAAATAACTATTTCTTATTACAAGCATTAAAGCATTAAACGAGCAATTATATAATAATTTCTTTCACTCAAAGCAGTGGTGTGGTTCCAGCAATAGAACTTCGCATGTATTGATAGTGTAGTCCTTCATGTTATGTGATATTCGTAGATTACAAATATTAAACAATATTCAAACTCTGAGTTAAATTAATACGAATCGATGCCTGTTTCCTGTATAAAAAAATATAAATTACAAGAAATATTGTGTTAATTATTTAGGTGTTCACATTGCTCTTAGAATTATATCTTTAATTATATAATAACGCCATTTTAATTTAGACACGACGAGCAGTGAAGCATTATAACATAATTCATAGATTGATAATGAAATAAAAATATAAATATCATTCAGCTATCCAACTTGAAATGAACCGTATAGCGATCACTAATGTAGACGGTTGCTGCAATATCGCGTTTCAATTAACTTGAAAGCTTTTCGATATAATATTACTCTATATAAGAAGCCCCGTAAAATCCAAGTCTGAGATAACAACGGACGGAACGTCGACGGTTTCAATTAACTAAAACAATGGGGTATCATTTCTATCGGGTTACTTCTCAAGCGCAGACGGGGAAAGACGGCGGGACAGTTTTTTCCGATTTATACCTACTGTAAGTACTCTCTCAGAATTTAAAAAGAGGGATCTCTTTGACTTGTTATATTGAAGAAACGTTAAAATTTAGTAGAGTTAACAGCTCGTAAGTTATCTTTGTAATATATTCTAATATATCTCATAAAAATCCCATATTTCGACAAGTTATATTTATTATATATGTTATCAAGACTATATCTTTACAAAAAAAAGTCGCCTCTTGATCATGATAATATTAAATTTAAACTGATTATGGTTAAGATGAAAGGTTCGTTAAAAAAATATTTCAAATACAGCTTTTATGTCCATAATAATAATCGTGTCGAATCTCTGTTAATGAATTGTATCATTTCAAAAACCTAGTCCATAATACATGTTTTCCTTGTTGAGATGAAGATGTAGTTTGTTTCACATTTTCGTGAACGGAATGGGATTTCGTTGACACTTACTGCTGTAATTAACTAATTATTCGGAAATACCCTTAAAAAATTAAATACCTCGTGTCGAAAAACAATCCCTACAAAGGTAATATACTATGAATTGATTAAAATGAAAGATATAAAATATACTCAACCACAGTGGGCAATAAAAATTAATTATTTAATAAAATTAAAAGTAATGCAAATATCGTCTTGTATAAAAATAGTAAAGGCGCCAGCTACAGGTTATTTCTAAACATTTCAGTCACATTATACATAAATAAAAGCTAGGACTACTAACTTCGCACCTCGTTAGTGTAACAAGGCACCTCGTACAAAAATGGTCTTTTTGCAAACACTAACCCTTAGTCTTAATAACGACTAATGGGGGCAATTCTAAAGGATCGCAATTGTCTCGAGAAGAATTTAAACACTTAATAGGGCACTGTTTAAATTCTGTTTTTTTTTTTTGTAAACTCTAGTCGTTTATGTCTAGCCATCTTATTGTGACACATATTGTAATCATCTCACTAAAATAATGTATCACTTTTAAGAAAAATGTTATAAGAGGGAAAGAGAAACTGCATTAATAATTACAGTAAGTCTATTGACAATTGTCTCTATTTCATTGGTCAACATTCTCCTGAAACGTTTGGGCTCTAATGACAAGACGTGAAATTGTTGCTATAGAAAAAAAATTCAATGAGCGATGCGGCAAAAACAATTATACTTTTATTTTGCTAGAAATAATTGCTAAATATAATCGGGCGACCCGGGTCCGTTCACCGATTATTTTGCTCTAAATACGTTGATAACGAGGCGTCTTAGCGACAATTGTATGCGTGCCGACCGCGGCCGCGCGCGATCGACAAACGCGACCTAAAAACCGTCTCGCTAAATATTTTCAAGCAATTATTATGATTCAGAGAGCAAAATAAACGCTGCAGCTGAATCGAAATATTTAAGGCTAGGGATGTCAACGACAAAATTATTCCGGAATACATGAAGCTAATCGATTTACAAAAGATTGAATAGAGAGGGTTTGAATTAGTTAGAGAGATTAGAGTGTATATGAAAATTTATAAAGATATTTATATATCCCATAAGTGGGAGGAGGAGGATTATTGTCATTTCTTTATCTGTTATAGGCTAATATTTGACTTCGGTTTCATCTGATAATAAGTGGCAATGAGACCATACATGGTGATGCTTGTTTGACTAAAATACTTCTGGCCCTCACATGTATGACTGATGGACCATAATAATGCTGTTATGGCAACAGATTAACATAGCTTTGATAAATTATTTTCCATTCAACAATCATAATAAAATGTTATAATTATTAAAGAGTAACATAGTACAAAAATTTTACCATATAAATAAAATAACATTACAATTAATATGATGTAAAGAATAATAATTTCGTATAAATAAAATATTATTTATATAAAGTTATTACACCGTACATCACTAGTTAAAAGTTGGCACTGAGTAATTCGATCCTTAACGCCCGCCTGTTCCTGATGTCTCTCGTTTCCCGTTTAACAAGACTGGAACTTTTTTGAGTTATAAAGAAACGGTGGTTTTAAAAAAATGCACCAATCTATAAAATTCAAAGTGTAATAAAGAAATTACATTTTATCTTGGCAATATACTATCTAGTAGCCATGTTAATTAATGCCGTTATGGCTGAAAATTGACGTTAAGGATAGTAACTAACTGTTAGGCGAAATACTACTTCACTTACTCATGTGTCCACGGAATTAAAAGCAGGGTAACCAGTATAAACAAGTAAACGGTGAACAATCACACAATATATAATCATAGAAAATTATTGTAATGTTTAATGTTTCAAGTCAATTTCATGAGGAACGTACAGACGTCACCACGTTTACAGAAATCACCAATCATCTGAGTTAATTACAATTACTGACTTTATGCGCGTCATTTAATCAAAATAAACTCACCAATATTATATTACTTAGCCGAGTAGGCATAACGGCAAAAGTTATTAAGACCTTGATTGGAAAATTTGTTTTTTTTTCTGTTTAATCTCATGATTTACAAAGATATTATCAATATTTATAGAATACATTTGTTTAACGTAAAATTAATTTTATTTTTATAGAGATTACACAGTTATTATTGAACATGAATATGTTACTTTGTAAAAGATTCATTGGAAAAACGGGTAAAGATAATTACGACAAATTCGTTCGGTTATGTTATTTATGTGATGGTGTAAGGAATGGAGCAAATGAAGAGTTTGCGGTTGACTGAGAACGTTGACCGAGGTGCGGTTGCCAGCACAAAAAAAAAGAACTAAACAATATGCACTCTGTAATAAAATACACAATGACTTCGCCTTGACGTAACTTCCGCTTGAATGCAGCTTCTTTACATTACGCTATTTATTTTCTTATGAAAACTGTGTCGCCTAAAAACGAAAAAAAAAAAATAAAAATAATCAGTTACGTATAATAACATAATAAAATTCCAGAAGTTTTTTTATTCATTCTAAGAAACAGATAACTCTATTTATATTTTATTTTATTCTTTAGTCTAAATATGTACAGCTTTCAATAATTAAAACGGTTTGAAGCTATAATCTATTTAAACAATTTTATTATTTTTAAATAATTATGCTTAAGATCGAAATGTAAGTATTGAATGAACATACTTTTCTTGCGACGCTTAAGAATACTACATAAATAAAGTAACAGGTTTTAATGTAAAAACCGACGTGCGCTGTCCGTGAAAAAAGTTAAGTTGTGAGTAATAACTCTAATGAACGGGTAATGTCCAGGAATTCAAGCCATGTTGTATAAAAATAGATCGTCCACTTATCAACCCGTCTACGGGGGATGACGTTTCTATCAAGGTATTATACGGAATATTATAAATAAAACGTGTACATCACAATTTAAAAAAGGAATTCAAATCCGGACTATTTATTTTTGGAATTACATTTTTTTTAATTGCTACAAAAATATGTTTCAAGTATTTCATAAATTATTTAATTCGAGACTTATAACTCATGACGCAGAAAATAATCCGAGCTAGAAATGAGGCAGACGAGCAATTAGTACATTGACGACGATGATTTAAAAGCGGCTACATTTATAGTAGCCATTGGAGAATAAGACCTTCTACTGCTTGATTTCATTCGCTGTCACATATTATATAAAGTTATTTTCTTTTAAATTATTTTGTAATTACTTAAACAGACTGCCAGTATAAAATTGAAAAAAATATTTATTATTGACTCGAAGAAATATAAAAATATTTTTGGATTCAAAATACAAAAGTTAGCTGCTAACGTCAAAGGTTTAAGAATGCATGCGACACAGCCTTGCACATTGCGGTGCGTTGACCGACGCGTTGCGACCCGCGGTGTCGAGGTCATGCGGTCACCGATGTTAAGGCCTGCCCACACTGCTGCGGGCCCACAAATGTGGGCACGACCTATATGGATACGATGAGTACTGGGGTATATGAATAGAGCTGGCATAAATTACCTACAACAATAATAGTAGCCAGCGGAAGAAGAAAGAAATTTACACAATAATTTGCACTATGCAACTACTACAAAGATAAAATATATAAACCAATTCGATTTAAGTTTATATATATCTCAGAAATAGAATTTGATAATCCCGGACAATATTGAAGATACTTTTTACACTTGGGAAAATCTTACATTCTTACGAGATAACGAGTTTAATTTTTTTGTTTCTTTTTAAAAGTTTATGATCTCCTTTTACCATAGGCTGTTATAAGGTAAAAAAATTTTACTGCCGCTCTAATGAACTCGTGTGTATCAACTAACCTAATAAAAATATAAATAGATAAATACACATAAATCCACATGTTTTTAAATATATTGCCGGTTTTCTAGAACAGCGACACATTTCGAAAATGGCATTTTTACAGTAAGCCCATTTTAGTTTATTATCTTTTTCATACTTTAATATCTATAAACACACAAATTACACATCTTTCGGAAGTATTTACATTTGTGTTTTATTCCATTAACCACAAATCGATATAACTAAAAATGTATTACTATACGGTTTGAAATATATTATATGGTTAACGACAAAAAAAAACCAAATGTCACGTTGTTCTTGAAAATTGGCGATATGTATATTCAGATATTAACTTATTAGTTTAACTGTAGAATAAACATCGCAATTTCTAGCATGTAAATACTAACAAAATATTTTACAGGCGTATGAACACCGTCTTAGCAACCAACTTGATGATTTACCGACATCCAGTTCCTAGAATATCAGTCCATTACCACAAGACTAGCGTTCGTTTTACTAACGCGACCTATAAGGTGCACTTTCATTAACCCAAAATATATTCAAATTTATATGTGTAAATTGTATCTTTGTATTAAAGATGGCTGCAGTCGTTAGACGCCTTTTAATCTCTACCATTAAAACCGTATTAAAATTGGTTCAAATCATGAAATGGTACTTCACCTTAATTGATGGACATCAACTAATTTTTTTTAAAAATTTCATTACGTTTTTTTAATTACAAGCACAAATGGTTTTTACGAAAAAGTAGAACGAACCTACGATAGATTGTAATTTGAAAAATACTGATAAACAGAAATTATGAATAGATATAACTAGGCTGCATGATCACATACCTTAACCTGTTCCCTACACGAGACGAATGGAAAAAAATAATAGATGTAAATGCAAGTTTGCTGTTTTACTACTGCTAAGGTATATATTTTTTTATATTTTTTAGGAGATGAACTTTAAGTTCTACCTTTTTTATCAGTTATGGGTTTTCACCTGATGTTAAGTGACAATGAGGCCGTAGAGGGTGAAACGTGTTCGTTGGTTGCTCTTTTGGCTCTCACAAGTATGACTGTCGGAACACAGTTGTTGTGGCGGCAGATTGATATTGAAAGTAGTAGTTAGCCAAGCGGGTTCCAAAAACCTTACCACTATCAAGCACCTTTACTGCTGTGGCTCGAGAATTGAACCCGGGACTTCCGCGTTAAAAGGCAAGCGATAAACCAGTGTGCAGTGGAAACAATCAAAAATATATACTCATCATCAAATTACCTAATGCAAAATCTACATATTCTATTATGCCTCTGAGAGTCAATATTTTTTATTTACATAGCACCAGGTTTACTCTTTCAAATCCAAACTAAAAATAAAGTATAAATAATTTATAAAATATATATATATATTATAACCATTGGAGCTTTAAAAGCTTTATGATTATGGAGATAAATGAAATTGTTAAGTTATTTTTTCTAATTAAACTATACCATTATGTAAATTATTAAGTTGATTTAAAATTATGTTGGCACAATAAACTTTTTAATATAAAGCATGAAAAATAATTACATATTAAAGTTCAATAATTAACTTAAATATTAAAAAGAAAATAACTCCAAAAGGTAAAAGAAAATTTATATCTGAAATTGTTTTCTTCTACAACTTTTTCTATAGTCTATAGTTTATGGCATGACAATATAAGCTTGTTCTTTGTCTAAATAATTAAAAAAAGTTAAGGAATAAAATACATGACTCTAACTAAGACTAAAACTACGTTGAATAATTAAAGACGGGTGTTCTGCCATATTATCGCATTCCCGTTGTTTTGTGATGGCGTTGCATTCTCGCATTGAATAAAGTGCAACAACATCGAATGCGTCGTTAACAATGCATTGCTATTTAGACAGGATAATAGCAAATCCAACAGGCTGCATAAAATATGGCCATGTGTAGACCGAAGTTGTTTAATATATGCACAACATTTATAACCCAGGTGTTATGGCATTTTAATTATCTATAAATATTTACCAGAACCGTGGGGAGTGTAGTTTTTCAAATGCAATATTATTTTCATTTAAAACTCTTTACTGAGTTGACCAAATGAGTATGTAACGATTATTTTTAACTATCAAAATATTCCTTGGAGAACTAAAATCACCGTGATAGTATGAAAGTTTGCGAGCCATAATTTCACTGTTTTCGTGGCGTAGTGCTCGCTTTGTAACACATAGATCCTGGGTTCGATTCTCAAGCCACAGCAGTAGTGGAGTCAGAATAACTGAGGTTTTCCAAATACGCCTGGTTAGCTACCTCCCTTAATGACAATCTGACGCCATAATAGAATTGCTATGTTCCAGAAGTCTTACATGAAAGAGCCAGATATATTCTAGGCGAACACGTTAACCTTTCTACGGCTTCATTGTCACTTAACATTAGATGAAATCGAGGTCAAGTGTTTGCCCATTACCGATAAAAAAAATGGCAATAGATAGAGCACATAGCTCAAAGAACTGTCTGCAGATGGAGAGGTAATTCACTTAAGTTGCCCACACGAGATGAACAGACGGTATTAAAAAGGTAGCCGCTGGATGAGAAGGTGAAAGACCGATCGGTGTGGAGAACCTTCGGAAGGCTATGTCCAGCTGCGGGCATCTATTATCAGATGATGATGATCATACATTCATGAACAATCTGCAACACAACTTTTTTTCATACCTAACAGTTATTTTATAATATACAATTAAAGTCGCTATTGTTTCAATTACAGTTGTAAAACGAAAAACTATTTTTTTTTTATCAGTGATATAAAGTAACTTAATGACTACAGAGATCTAAAGTCTATAGCAAATATGTTTATATTACATATTATAAATTTAACCGTTAAATGCAAATAATTTGCGGTCATTTGATAAATATAATCGTAAATGTAGTCATTGCCACACACAAAATTCCCGCATATCAACCGGAGCACTATAAAAGTTTACAATGATAACGGACAAAGAACAATGTAGCAGGAATATTAATTTCGACAATACATCGAACAGTCGATGACCGCTATGCGAAATGACCATATATTTGCATACAACATCTCAGATCACAACGTGGAGCTGATTTGGTGGAGCCATGTATTCTCAGTTCCCACGAGACCCAGATAAAATGGAAGGTTTTATCGAATTCAAGACTAGTTGTACTACACGCGATCTGAATTATAAATTATTTTGCACACAAGCTTATTCAATTTTTATTGTATTGTAATTCTTTTATTATTTCACTGCAGGCAATTTATACATAAAAATTATCACGTATAATCGTATTCAAAATCATATTAGAATTGTAATTATTATAAATTATCAATAATTTCTATGATTGTCCTACGGTAATCTTAAACATAAATGTGAACGTTCCAGCGTCTCATAATTGTTTGACTACACTATGTAAGTCATTTATATTTATAAAAATAAATAGACACCTATTTCTTGGTTTAGTAAAAATGACATAGTTAAAACGTGTGATATCAAGCAATTAAATCACACAAATATATTAATCTCTTATGCATTTCGATTGCTATAAACACTGGCATCAATTGAAGGATAATAATAATGTTCTAACAATGAAAATGGATGGATAAATTGATAGTCATTAAATCTGTATATATGAAAAATTCCTAATGTCTATGGTTGGCAATAACATTAAAAATATATAAAACGTTACTACCCTAAATAAAATCGAATATCACATCGAATATAACATCAGACATCTTTGTTTTGCACACGACCTAACTGTTTTTATAGGTTTTTGGATATTCACAAGTGGAATTTATTTATTGTACATTCCATTATATTAGTATGGCAATGTTTATTGCAAAAAATAGCTAATACATAATAATAATGCTAAAACATTTCTTTACCGCCTATTAGAAAATTGATCTGTAAATTTATTGTTTTATTAAGTTACGTACAAACTATGTTTATTACACTGGTCAAACACAACAAATTATATTTAATACGAAGATAAAATACGTTTCTATTTTGTGGAACTTTACTAACTTATTAATTGGCCTTTAAAGCTGATAATAGTTTTAGTCTATGGTTAAACTATCAACGGATCTTTCGGTCGGCAACTTTGAATTTCATAGACAATCTTCTCTACAATCAGCTTACAGTGCCATCAATTATTAAGCCTTTATTATCCTTTGTAGACTGCTTCACCACTTTACTAATCAACGCATTAAATTTCAATTGATTGTATTTTTACTGAAACAAATGTATTACAAAGTGATCCGAGGAAAATAGAATAATTGTCATTGTGTTCCAGTTCAAATGTTGCTGTAGCCATTAAAATATTTCTTAAGTCTTAAGGTAACGAGCACAAACGTGCTGGAACAATGGAATATGTAGTTTCAAAATACCACGTACCACTGAATTCCTTCACTATTAATCCTTTCTCATTTTACAGTATTCACGAATTTACGGTGCCTTTAGTGGCTTTACGTATAATATTCGATAAATTCATTAATTCATTCCTTTATTACGTGATATGCGATAAGTTTTAAAGAATAAAAATATTATTTCACTAAACCGAGCAATAATTCACGCACCCTATATTGAAATAACTGATCCAGAATTTAAAAAGGTTTTTCGTTTTGGTTGACTATATTCGTATACATAACGTATAAACATAAATGTGGTCTATACTTCCGCTAGTACCATTATGGCAACCACCTATACCATAAAAGTCGTTCTTAAACACATAATGAGGTTATCACTAATATAGACACCTTTTCTCTCTAACCTTTCTCCGCCCGCTTTGCTGAGCGGTGTTTTTTGTATTCAACATAATTCGTAAAAATCTCAATAAAGAACAAATGAAAGAATTTATCTTTTTTTTGTTTTAAATGGTGGGAAAAAAAGTTAAATGATATAAAATAGATAATAAATGAAGAGAGGTCTATGTAATTAAAAAAAAAAACAATTCGGCATCGTGTAGATACGATTGTCTTAATCCTTAAAATATTTTAATATAGAATGAGTCAGATTCATGTGTAATGTATGCATCAGTGACCTGATCGGCTCAGGCGTAGGACCTCCAACCTTCGAGGTCTAGGGCGTGGACGGCATTAAATACATTATCATAATCACGTTCTTAATCTACTATATTGTAATACCTCATACTTCAACGAAGCCTCAAGAAATAGTCGTATAAATTTACGTCTAACACAAAATTGATCAGCAATTTACATATAAGAAACTTTTTTTTTGGCAATACAGGTAAATACATTTAATTTTTTTTTATTAATAAATTAGTTTGTTATAAAAACTTTTAAGTGATAATTAATTACTAAAATAACTGAAACGATTTCTTATTTTTACGCGTATCGAACCATTTTATTTGATATTAAATACGTTTACCGACAGTAACGCTATTAAAATAACTAAAATTACAGAGAAAAAGTGAAACCAAAAACATCTTCTGTTTTTAAAATCGGCTGAACGTGATACGGTTTAATTGACAAGAAACTTGTACGGAGCAAACTAATCAACAACACATGTGGACATGGAACTCGTTTAAAAATTAATGGCGGGTTACTGGGAAAAAACAAATGGAACGAAAGAAAAGCTGAATGATTAAAATAATGCCAGTGACAAGATAAAATAACTTGTTAAGAGAAATTTATTCCTTATAGGAGAAATAGCGGCGGCTAAAAGATATAGCCAATTTATCACAATATTATAATACACATTGTATAAATTCGAATTTATAAATATAATAGTCTATGAAAGAAAACTTCGAGTATAATATTTCTATTTAAATTAGCCGCTATTCACCATTTAGTACCGAAAAAAGGACCTACTCCTTTGATATCAACAAAGAAACCGAGATCAGTAATTTTGGATATAATTGGTTTAATAAATTTGGAGTATCTGTTGTATTAAGAGAACACAAACTGTCTACTATATAATTTTAATATCTCGTATAGTGGCTGGTAGTTATACAGTAACAATTAAAGTAAATATTGGGTCCGACGCAAAAATTTCTTATGTATATAACATAAATATTGGAGAGAGTGCATTAGCATAAAACACTAGTAAAAACTCTAAGCATGAAAAAAGTGAAATTTCTATCACAAATTAAAAATAAACAGATTAAAAAGCTAATGTTATTACGTAATGAATGCATTGAATTGTACAAAAAAGCCAATAGAGATTAACCATTAGCCGCAATACTGCGGAACCTAATTTACCACGACCGTATACATCAGGTGATGTGCCCATTATACGGTATTATCGGTTTTTATCTCACACCTTCATCGAGTAAGTAATTTAATAGTATTCGCATGCTTCTAATAAGACATTAATGACGCATACCTTTGACTATTTCTTACTTCAATGGTCGCATCAATCTCTCTGCAAATACTGCAACTTTGAACTTGTGTATTCGTTAATAAATATAATAAAAAAAACTTTTACAGAATTTATATAGCTGTAAAGGATATAAAATATTAATAGTTGAATTTGGGTCTCATTAAAATGCCGCCATGGGACAGGGTGAAATTTATAGACTTTCTTTTTAACGAAGATACAAATATAAAGTTGTTAGTTATTATATTTTATAAAGCATTGACATTTTTGATGACTTAAATTTCTAGTTTATTTGATTTTTTATCGGTTACGGGCTAACGGATGACGTCGATTTCACGTGATGTTAAGTGATAAAGAGGCCGTAGATGGTGAAGCATGTTTACCCAGAATACTTTAGATTTAAATTTGAAATCTAATAAAACTTCCTCTACTTACGACTACAAATTCCAACTATTATTGCTAAAAAGCATTCAGAGAGTATTGCAATAGCATTTCGAAAATGTATCTATGAACGTTAGTATCGAATCTCGTGTGCACTAGAGTTCAAACAGTCAGATGTGCCATACATTGTAGGCACGCGCTAAGTGGCTATATAAGTTGGATAAAGGTGCGTTTCCCGCTAGAAGCGGTCGCTGACCTCGGGGTCGCGGGTTCCGTGCCTTGTCCCATGCTAAATTAATAGAGCTCCCTTTTGCTTTGCCTCTTACGCGCGCCGATTAAGGAATGACCCACATCAGCGAGACAAGGAAAGGTATGATTAATACGGTTCCTGATAATAAACACTAGACTTTCGCGTGTTAGCTGACGGTTGACTAGATTTCAAATTACAGCTTTAGGGCAATTCCTATACAAATATTATAATTAATCAATTAAAGCTAACATTTCATACTTTTTTCGCTGTCATTTATTATTTAATTTGGCATAAACGCCAATTGCTTAAGCTTACCATTTATGGAAAATTCACTTTACAAAATACATTAAAACTTACACCTCTGCATATATATGTGTAATAGACGAAACAGATCTCTTTGGAATTTTTCACAGCACGTACTGTGTCGGTGCCCCATTTTGTTATCACATCTTTCACACGAACGCTTACTTTAAGTTTCTATTTTGTCGCCTTTGGATGTTTTAGACTAATAAATATTCCTCTACGATTTTGTCTACAATTTTTTTATGAATACAGGAACAGAGATAGTACATAACGGAAGTTAGTTACATAGAAGAGCGTGTAATATTAAGCGAGCAATAAGTGCTTAAAACTAGCGTGTAATATTAAGCAAGCAATAAGTGCTTAAAACTAGATTTACGGTTTTAATTTTTATTTTTTTTATTTTAAGCTTTAATGCACAAAATCAATCAAAGTCGGCCATAATGCGGACATAATGCCCAATAGCATTCTTTGCCAGTCTATCTTAGGGTTAAGCGGAGAATGTGACGGTTCATGAAAATATATAAAAAAGAAAAGAAATAAACGATTAAAAGAATAAAGAAAATATATAAATAAATATACGAACTTTACTCATACATTATATATAATTTTCATAAAATCCAACATAAATATAGAACAGAAAACATAGGTTAGAATAGTTAAATATAAATAGAGTCAGAACTATTGTGATAAATAAGGATTTAGTAGCAAGCTTTCAAAATCCTCCTTAGAGACAGATATCCGTTTCTTCGGTGGTAGTCCATTCCAAAGTCATTTCGAGGCCATAATCTGATACATGGATATTATTGCGTTTTTTATAAAAAAAAATATATATATACATAGAGCAATGGCGTACAGGATAAAAAAACTGAGAGTATAAAATCAAATGCACACTTTCAATGATTTTACATACATGATGGTACATAGCAGTGGCGTGCCTGCAGGACAAGCCCAAGCCTTTATGTACGCATACATATGAAATTATATCTGTACATGATATGATTTTTCTAATTTTTTATCTTTATAATCGTGTTTAAACTAAGTATCAATTTTGATTTATTAATTTTTGATGCACTATATTGCTTAAATGGAGTATGCCGGGCTTTCGAGCTTTTATAGAGTACTGCCATCGGTCCAAAGGACATTCGCTTTACATCCAACCTTTAGACAACCCTACCGGGACGTATGAAATAAATTTATGGCCTGGCAAATTTGTATACTTACAGTAACATATCGTGTATCTATTCGCAGTTATACAAATTCTGGTTACCATGAAATGTCGCGTGCAATAAATATCGTGTGTAATTTCATTGCATATTGTTTATCATAATAATGTTTATTTAAACGTTTCAAATGTACAATGTACGCTGTCAAAGATCTAAAGAAAGCATGCAGCAAGCATGTTAACATAACATGTTATTTCCAAATTGAATGCAAATAGAAGCATTTTAAAATTTCTTTTGTGACAATATAACAGCAACTGGGCGTGTATAACTTAGTGACAAATAAATTACAAACTTTGTGAAAGGTTTAGAATAGTAAAATAGCTAATAATCAGTTAGAAACACAAATTTCATTTTAAAGTAAAATTAACGTTCAAACTTTCAAAGAAAAGTATATTTATAATTGTACATAGCACATTGATAAAAGAAAACGTAGATAAGACATCATAA